>JAPYYX010000803.1:0-38721 GCA_030522605.1 Cremastinae sp. B BG-2022a
TTACAACATATTTTCTACTACAGCTTGGAGTATAATCCCGTAAATGTACTTGCCTCATTTTTTTACAGCATATATGCTGTTTTTTTGTAGATTATAATAAAAGTCTATACGAGTTTGAAAATTTGTGTTTTATGTTTTTCTCCTCATTTTCATTCCCAAGAGCGTTGAGCTCCATTTAGATTTGCTCATGCATTCCCGGCGCGTCGCGCAATGCAAAACCCGGACGGTGGTGCCCTCACTCGCGCATTCGAAGAGACAAACGTTCGGACTGATGCTTTATTTTTCTTTATTCTCGTACCTTTGCGCGTGGCTTTTTGTTTTTGCGTTCAACGTCACTTAGAGAATCTCCAGCGACATTGTTTTTATTTCCGACAAAATTGCCAGGTTTCACCATTTCCGAAATATATAATTTATTTTTTTCGATAACCTAGAAACACGTTTATTTTCACAAAACACTCTAGAATCTCAACAGATTGCTGTCGCCGGCGGTTGACTAGCGTTGAATGAAGATGCTATCCTCAGCATTTTCTCAATATTTGAAGAATAGTTACATACTTCATGATTTTATTTCTGAGCTTACAATGTTTTCATCAAAGTAAAAATATTTTTAACTTTTTTAATTTTGTTTTTGAAAGAAATTTTCTCTTTTCAGAGTTTTCTTTACGGAGGTACGTAACTAAAGTTCTTTTTAACTTTAACCACGCAAACAAAAATAAATCTCATTTCAATGAATATATCTAATACTGAAAAGAGAAAACACGCTCTCTGTTGGATAAATCACATTTCTGTTTACCGACAAATTAAACTCCCGCTAAGTGTCGCACTCTGGCGATTATCTGCGGAGTCAATTGGAAGCGCGGAGGCGACGATAATTCAAAAAGTCTCAGTTCGATCAAAAGATAAAAAAGTCAGAAAAAGTACGATGCATTCTTGACGAAGCAAAAAAAATAATAATATGCAAAAACGTTTTGATAATGATCATAATTTAGGACCAGATTTGAACCTGATGGAAACGTGTGTTATATGCAAATGTATTCATACTCAAGTTATTAACGCCTCATAAAGTAAAATTGTCTAGAGATGGTACGCGAAAAGTGAGGTTATGTTAGTGCGAGCGAGGGAAAAGTTATAGGGAAATAGCGACCCTAATGGGAGAGAGGGAAGAGGATGAACTGAGAGAATGCATTATAAACGTCGCGCCGCATTAATCGGCCGGTTGATTCGTGAATAATTAATATCGCGGACGTAACGTTAACGAGGCGTAAACGTCAACGACAGACGTATTGTTCGTAATGTCGCACGGTGGCCATCTTGTTTAAGTTTGTGAAATCGAGGAAAGTGAATGTATATGCCTAATGACGTCAAAGTACACTCGATAACGTTTTAGCATCTCTTTTACTACTGCGTTTTATGAAAAAAGGTTATATTTTGTTTAAATATAAAAAAATGGTACAATCTCCATAAAATATTAAACTTTTTTTATACGCATGTTTAATGATAAATAGAAAATAAATAAAAATATTTTTTACTGTATAAGCTAGCGGTAAAAAATACTAAATGTCACATGGTACAACTGAGTTATCACCTCAGTCATCAATAAAATATCTTTTTGATAATATTTTGAAAATATCTCTCGATATTGATTTTTTTGACCTACTTGAGTAATGTTATCGGCTATCAAAAATAACGAGTTAGCACAAAAATGACATTTCCACTAGAGCTTGAGGTGATTTATCATAGGAATGGAGGTAAAAACAAAACGGAAATATCTCAATTAGTACTGTTCCCAGGTAAGCTCGCTAATTGTACCAGATATTTTAGTTGTGGGTGTTTCCGAGAAAAATGATGTACATTTCGGGTACGATTCTCCGATCCCTCGCTTTATCATAAAGCAAACTCATGCTCGATTCATCGTCGAAGAACCAAGGGTGCACGAAATCGAAAGAGAACTGGACGTGGGTTTATATTTAGTAATGTTCGAGGGAAAAAAAAAACAAATAAAATGAGAGAAAAAAGAATTCGGGAATTCTTATTTCACGAAAATTTATCATTCAGTTGTTTATGTGTTTAAAGGAAAAATCGACGTTCGATCGCTCAATGAGACACGGACCGTATTTAATTTCGTAACCTAATTGTTTATATTTTGTTTATTTTTATTTTTTCGGTGCGTTTGTGAAAATGATTGACGATCGATCGCTCAACGAGACACCATCAACTGCTTTGCCGAAGGTGACCATAAATTCATTTTCTTCTTTTTTTAAACCTCGTCTAATTCTTTGGTCGCGCACGTCGGAGTCAAGTTACGAGGGAATTGCAGCGTCGAAGCCGAGGGCAAAGACGCGACGACGAAGATCCATCGACAGAGTCAATATTGACACGTTTGGGCGCCATGCGTCCTTGTGAATATCGAGATATCCTTCGGCCACACTATCACACACACGTAAAACATAAATATCCGTAGACACGCGCGAAATTTCGGATATATTGGATCGTACCTTGTCAAAGGGTGAGAAGATGTGTCGTGTCGAGGAAAGAAATACGACGAGAAGCTCCTGCGATACGAAATAACCAGTTACCGATTGCTTTTCTCGCCTCTCCTACAAGATTTTCTTCGATCTTGAAAGCTTCCAAACACGCGATAATAATTTAAACTCGAACAAATGATTTCTATCTATTTCTTAACAAATAAAATAAAATAAAATCTTGTTTAAAAGACGTTAATTGAAAAAACGACGTCGCGCACGCTCGTTCCGACTTTGAAGACTTTTGAACTTGCGATGACGATAATCAAAGCCAGAATAAATATTTCTCTATTTTTCGATGAATAAATTTAACAAAGAATCCATTTTTTAATGCCGTCGACTGAAAAAGTGACTTTTCGAGCTCGCTCGTTCCACGAGGACTGACGAGTGGAATCGCCGGGTGAGTGTGCAAAACTCCCTTCGAGCGTGTGAGCGTGTTGGGTCGTTCTCGTTCGTGTACGAGCAGGTGTAGATGGAAGCTTTCGGTGGCGCGAAAGGACCAGGAACGCGATGAAACGGCTCCTGATGTGAGTCCTTTTGATTCTCGGACGTTTTTCGCGGACGGAGTCACGCGGGTTCTGACCCGACATGCAGACACGGGCAAGAATATACGGGTGAATAACAGTAGAATGTAACGTTTCGTGAGAGGCTCCGACGAAACTCCGCAACCACCCTTTGCCGCATTCGCCGGCTATATTGACAGTTATAGGGCCGCAAAAGCTCCCCGTCACGTTTCGTGTCTTACTCGCGAGTACGTTCGAACGTTTAATTCCACCTGCAGTAAAACTCGTTCAACCTTTCTCCTCTACATTTCTCCATCTACTCTCATCGTCCTTTCCAAGGATCGATTCTCAGTTTGGATCACAGCAAATTGTCTCTGGAGGCGACATTTCGTCCAAACAACCAAATTTCTCGACCTGCCATGTTTCAAATAATAAAACAATCGTAGATAAAAAATCTAAGTACTTTCTGACTAGGACTATAAAAAATAAAATGTACAACAATAAAATCAATACTGCTGTCATCGTCTGAAGGTAACTTTCGAAAATGGGGATTTTAAAAAAATAAAATAAATCAAACAGGAAAAGATTAAAATGCACTGACCTTGCGTATGATTCGTCAAGAGTGGATTCCTGAACTTTTGAGCTCGTTTTTTGGCGAGTGAAAGCGCGCACGAGCGAAAAATAAACCGAAAAAAGAACGAAGAGTTTGACGTTTGCTCTTCGCGTGCTCGTGACTCGTCCACCCGGGTAAACTGTCACGGGAAAACTAGTCCGTTAGTGGAGAGCGAGAGTGCAGGACGTGAGAATGGAAACGAATGTGCGAGAGAGAAACGGGAAAAAATAAAGACAGAGCGAGAGAAAAGTTTGCGCGTAGAACACGAGACACGCTAGAGCAACATGCGCGACTAATATCGGCTTGTACATCGAAAAAAAAGCGAGAAAAAATGAAAGTAAAATAATGAAAGAGAGGGAGAGAGGAGGAACGCTCGATTCACCTGGTTTTTCCGTAGGAGGGCGGTTCTGTTTTCTATGTATTATGTAAAATGGTCAACATTAAAATAACATACGCATAGGAGGGCCCCGAGCTTGTTAACAGCGTCAACAATGCCGTAGAAAGCAACGAAGCGCAGGGGGAGGAGCGAGATTATTTTTCTTACCGCATATGAGCCAGACGAAGAAAAAAAATCGTTCTCTTTTACAGCTATGAAAACGCCATCGAACGCGGTTTAACTGTGTCGAGCTTTTCAAGCACGCACGTGTCCATTATCGTGAATTTTTTTTCCGTCATTTTCCTCCTTTTGAAGGAAAAAACTGAATTGCGGTATAAATATGCAGCGGAGATCCTTCGATTTTTTTTTCTATTAATAAAGAAAAGCTTCATTTTTTTCAGGTCATTGGAATTTTTTAGTATAATTCTTTACGTCGAGGAAATAAAAATTATTTAATAGGATTTTTATACGTAAAAATTTGTATGCAAGTTTATTTTAATAGCGTTCGTGAAGATTTAATTTTCTGGATATTTGATTTCATATCGGAATTTTTTCGTATACTTTATTTTTACGTTGTTGGAATAGAAATTACTGAGGAACGATTTATACGTAAAAATTTGTACGCTTTTTTTTATAGCGTTCGTGAAGATTTAATTTTCTGGATATTTGAATGACAACCCTCCTTCGTTCCATATACTTGATTTAACTCGCGATCATGAGCCAGGGGTAAAACCGCAGCCCACCTGAGCTCCCCTTCGAGAAAAGGTTTTGCAGATTTATTGAACCTGAACGAAGAGAAACAGAGAAGGAGCAAGAGAAAGAGTGAGAGAGAAAAGGAAAGTGATTATTCGAGTGTATAAACAGAGCACGAAGGACTTCCAGTTGATTTCACGCGTTGAGGGTTGATAGAACTTGCACGAGGTCGTAGGTCATTCGCCCGATATGAATTCGACGAGGGAAACGACCCAGGAGTCGCGTCACAGCGGGGCTTCGACTTCTCCGAGATTCTCCACGACGTTTCTCCTTATACGATGGAGAAAAAGAAATTGGGCACCTTTTTCGCGATAGCGAAGAAGTCAAACGATTCGTCTTTGAGGAGAAAAAGTCGAATGCATTCGAAAAAAGATTCTATAAGATTTTACGAGATTCTCGAAAATGTATTCTTGTATTTTTCTCGCTTTTCTTTAAGTTTTTGGAATCCATACAAGAAATTTACAATAATCACAAATATAAATATAATAATATAAAGTATATACGGTACGAATAACATAACTCTAAATTGTAGTTTTGTAAGAGATAAAGATCGATAGGAGACAAGACACTTCTTTATAAGATGAAGAAATTTTTTTGCGATAGCGAAGAAAAGTCAAGTGATTAATGGAAAAATCGAGTGCATTTGGAACAAGATACTAATTTAACGAAATTCTCTGAATTGGATTTTTGCTTTTTCTCTCATCGTTTCTCTTAACTACGAATTTTTTTGGTCTGCTGGAAATCTATTATTCTAGGCGTTTAGATACGGCTAATAAGTTAATGGTAAGCGTAAAAACGAGAGCCATGTGAGAGACAGAAGAGGATATGGAAAGAGGACAAGACATTTATCAGAGGATTAGATACTGCATTAGAATTAATGAATCGTCCATTTCGTCTCCCGATGCTATTCACGACCCCTCGCTTGCGCGACTCAACGATTAATTGTCCCAAATACAAAAACAAGATGTCTATAACTATATTTCATGCGCTCTTCGTTTTCTGATTATTGTCAAACTGAAGCTTAATGAATATCCATTATTTTCCATGTTTTTATAAAAATCGAAGTTCGACTAAAATTAAAATTTTTTTGATAATCCAAGGACGTCGCATTGAAATTGATGAATCGTCCAATTTGTCTCTCGGGCCCTTTTACGACCCCTGGCTGTATTGCGACTTGACGATTAATGTATGCAAATGTAAACAAAATATGTACATTCGATCCTCAATAAAATAAATGTTTATAATTGTATTTCGTATGCATCTTTGCTTTATGATTATTGACTAAAATTTAATATACATTTTCTTTTGATGTTTTTAGGAAAATCGACGTCTTAATAATATCGCGAAAATTCCCGATTCATAGGCTTCTGGAAAGTCGATCTCCCAGAGACAGATTTCGTGCATAGGGAGATTCTATCGAAAGAGCAGAACGTTTTGCAAAGGGTATAGACGTAAATTTAAGCTACTTAAAGTGAGGCTTAGCGAACTCTCGTTGATGGAGCCGCAAGGGAATTGATCTATGCGGCGTGGTGATGTATATGAAGGGAAAGCGACAGAATCATTTATGTACAGAGAATTTCATCCTTCACAGACAGCTTCTTCCCTTTCACTCTCCATTTCCGTCTCTTTCTGTCCGCCATTTTACGAAACACGATTATGCGTCCCGTGTTTTGAGCAAACCCGGAAAATTTTCTCCTCAAGGACGTTGCGTAACAAAACCTCGAGTCTACAAAACTTTTGCTAATCTGTGCGATGCACGATGAACGATAATAACTTAAAATGGCTCATGAAATTTCAATTTCGAACAAACGCTTAGATGCTCGGAATATAAGAAAAAATCGCGTTTCTTTCGACGCGTGATGGGTAGAAAGGAAGCGACAGAATTATTTATGTACAGAGAAATTAATCTTGCACAGACAGTTTCTTCCCTTTCACTCCCTCCATTTTCGACTACCGTATAAGCAACGAAGGAAAATTTCGTCCTCAAGGATGTTGTGTAATAAAATCATAAAGTCTTCAAAGCTTTTGCTAAATTTTGTATAATGTATAATGAATGATAATAAGTTGAATAGTTATAAAAAAATTCGAGCTTGAATAAAATCTGATATCCAAAAGCTGAATATGATAATAACGTTTTTTAAGCATTTGTTTGGGGTAGAAAGGAAGCGACAGAATTATTTATGTTCAGAGAAATTAATCTTGCACAGACAGTTCCGTCCCTTTCACTCTCTACTTCCATCCCTCTCTGCCCACCCCATTTCATATATACGAAACAAGACTACGGACAGAAGAGAAATCTCCTCCCGGTGAGGACTTTATATAAAAAAATCTCGAGTCTACAAAACTTTTTGCTAACCTGTGAGACTTGCCACGAACGATAATAACGCGAAACGTCTCGCGAAATGTCGATTTTAAATAAGAATCGGTGTCTCAGTGTCTAATAAATATAAAAAATCGCGTTTTCCGACGCACTTTCGATTCTCCAGCCAGTACGAGAGGGCACAAGCAAGAAGGAAATTAAAATGAAAGTGACCGTAATCACTCTTAATAAGCGCTTATTGTTGCGGAGAGACTATTTTGGGGGCTGGAAAAGTATGAAGCGGACGAAGAGGGAACGCCTGTGGGAGCTTCGTGACGAAAAACAGTTAAGAAGGAGGTGCCACGATTTCGAGCATTGCGCACACATTCGTTGTCCATGCACCGAGGGAGAGCCAGAAGGGATGTTAAATACAGTGTGAAAAAGAGAAAGAGAGAACGAGGGGGCGGAAATCATAAAGGGGTCGCAGCAGACTCGCAATTATGTCGGGAACCAAATAGCTCCCCCCTTCGTTTTCCGTAATTCTCGAACAAATTTAATTTCGACTATGCCTCATACTCTATATAGTTCCTTATATGTATATAATGTATACATCTATATGCAGAAAAGAGTAGAAATTATAAGAGACAGAAATGATAGAGGAGAGCTATGAAATGTGTGAAATTTGCCTATACGTTTATATGTGTATACAGAATTTGCATTTCTTTTACATTTTTGTACAGCAAACGAAAAAAAATGTTTAAATCTCAAGGATCATGAAATTTTCACACTCGGATGTTAAAGCTCAAGTGCACCTTCTAGGTGCAAATTTTTATTCAGCAGCTCTCGCTCGTTTCTCTCTCGCAGTCACTTTGATCTCTCCTCTCTGTTAATAGTGTTACGGTTAATTGGAAGCGGTCGAAAGCTTTGGGAAAGCTCGGGTGGTAGACGTAGACAAAGAGGACAATTGCTCGTTCGTGATAATGAAAATAGTTACAGGAACGTTTCGGAATCGCGTACAGTGTGAAAATGTGGAAAAGAGATGGTAAAACATAGATATAATGAACAAAGGAAGAGGAAAATGGTATACAGAGAGAGAATGTAGGACGATGTATAGGGAAACGCTCGGAAAATCGTCGAGGACACGTGGATGAGAGAATAACGATGTGTGCGTATACGTATTTGGATAATCCTCGATATAAAGAGAGAAGGAAACAACCACACCACGTATTCGAAATCGCGAATGAAGCCAACTCTGTTAAATTTTCCTTTGTAGTCGGGATCCCGCATGAGAAAGCTCGCGTTAATGAACAATCGACAAGACGGGACCGATTAATTACTCAATCTTGTGATTATAAAGCGTCGGTGTGTTTGTGTGCTTACATATGTGTGTTTGTATATTTATATATGTGTTCCTGGCGCGAAAATACGCACGGGATACGAGCTCCCGACGAAATGGCGACGGAGGAAGCTTAACGATCCGATATGAAACGTTTCTTCGAGCTTCAGACACCCACTCCCTTATATGCCAAAGATAATATTAACGCTACCCGTCCGAGAATAAATATTAAGGGATTAATATTCCACAGTTGAGGTAAAAAGCTACACAATTTTGGATAATTATGAGGATGATTCGAAGTGGAAAATTCTCGAGCTTTATCAGGAAAATGAGAACAGAGACGTGATTTTTTCGGTTCGGTGTTCGAGAAAGTATAATTTATTTATTTTTAAGCATTCTCCGGTGGATGAAATTCAGAATAATTAATGTATTCGTTGATTCGTTTCACCGAAAGCTTTGAAACATTTCGGAGTAATGAAAAAATTATGATTGACGCTCAAAATAAAAAATGAACATGGACTTTTTTTCATCGTTTCAATACTGGTTGTACATCTTGTGCAGATACATATATCCATTTTAATTTTCCTCTCCGTGTTCCATTTCGTAATTTTTTTTATTACGTTGATACAGTCTGTACGGTCCAGAAATTTTTACTTGTTTCTCTTCAATTCGACATAACTGTATGTATTCTGCATCAGCGGGATTTTTTACAGAAATCAGAGACGTTCGGATCTCTGGTCATGCACGATCCGTCAATTTTTTTCTTCGCTTCTTTCCTGTCATGATTTTTTATCCAGACATTCTTGCCAATCATTTTTTTTCGCGATCGGAGGTAGAAGGATATTTCAGAATTTTTCTTCTCTCTTCTTTCATAATCGAAATCAAACAAAAAAAAAGAAACGGTGTTCCCAATCCATCAATTTATTATGTCATTTTACACGATTTTTGTCAACCTGAATATCAAGAAAGTCCGAATATTATCTCAAAAAAATAAAAAATGAAAATTCCTGATGTAATTTATTCCTAAGTATAATGCAATTGAAACTCGACCGGAACAGGATGCGAAGGAATAGGAAACAAAATATAGTCCCGTGGTTATGCGAGAAGAGGAAAAGGAGGAAAATTGCAGCGATGCAAGGATCATTGAAGGCTGAAAGTAGACAAAAGGCTGAAGAGCGGCAGGACGAAAGAGCAAATGGGACGAGAGAAGAAATCGGAAATTCTCGGCCGAGAGGACAGAAAATAATGCATGAAGGAAGTATACAGAGACGAGGACGAAGAGAAGAAAAGAGGCCAGAGGTTTTCCGGGCTTGCGGAAGAAAATGGGCAGCCTTTCCCTTTCTTTTCTCTCCTCTCGGTTACAACTCTGGATACGTCGAGCAATTTCGAGCGGAAAGGGAACGTATCGCCAGAGGGCGAGGGACAAACGAGCGCAAACCGTTTCCCGAGACGTGCAACTAAGCGTTCTAATTTTCGTTTCGTCTCCAGGACGACGACGAGCACGATGAAACCACATCGAAGCTTTTCTCAAGGATCCAAGAGAGAGAAAGAATGAAATTTCAGTTATTCTCATGCCTGGTTTCTCACAGTTACTGAATTTTCCCTATCGCCATTTCCTTATTTTTCTCTCTCCTTTTTTCTTATTTCCTTTCCATAGAATTTTTCACCAACGATTCAACGATCACTGAACTCGAATATCGTTATCCTCTTTATTTAACTCCTAAATTGAAATTTTCGATATAAAAAATCTATTCGACGCGTTATTCTTGTATTTTTCGCAAAATTTTTGTTCTCAAGATGTTATCCTAAAAAAATATTGTGAAAGGGTCGAGTGTTTTATTCTTCATGAAAATATTTGTTCGTGAATAAAGGGAATTATCGATCGGCATAAAAATTATATAATAAGGAAGGAGAATCCTTGACCTTACAGCCATTTGCAAGTTTCACCCTCGTCCTGTGTATATATTTCGCCACGCTATTCAAACTGTGACCCACATTTCGTAGGAACATTATACGGTGAACCAGATACGTCGAGTCATTACGCAAAAGTATTCGAGCTTCGGATAACTTTTCTTCTCGGGAGACGCTTCGGCCTCTCGTATAACTTAAATTCAATTTTAAATTTCCCATTTAACTCGAGACTCTATTACAATTCTTTTATTTTTCCTTCAATTTAAAAATTAATTACCAATCAGTCTCGTCTCGTGTCTCGGATTAATTGAAAATAAACTTGTATGGAACATTTTTTAATTGAAAAATTCCACTCCGAATTTTTACATTCAATTTTGATTGAACTTTTTTTTCTCGACTTACCGATAGTTTGTGTCGTATTCGCGGTGTTCTGCTCTTCCTGTGATTTGGCAAAAGTACAACAACGTCCTGATCCTTTCTCTGCGAGCTTCCCTGATGACTCGACGAATAAGTTCTCGAGGTTGACGACGACGAAGCACCTTTTGCGCTCGTTGACGTAGACGACGAGGTGATGTTCGTGGAATCGCCTGATCCCGTATATTTTGAGTAAGCGACATTCGTCACGGTGTTAGTGCCACCGTAAGAAACGTTGTGTGTATTGTTCACCTCAAAAATGAAATGAAATTTTTCAATGAATCTTCCACTGATTATTTAACTTGTCAGCCATTTCGATTTACTGCAAAGACAATTTTTCTATCGATATTCTAATGAACTCTTCATTTAATTCATGGTTCAATAAAAATTATTACTAAATTGTCGTTTTTACTGTTATATCATCATAATGGAAACTTGAACACGAATGAATGAATGAATGATTATATATAAAGCATAAAAATAATGTTTACTTGAACAAGAATGTGACAGGCTTGTGATGCTATTTGAAAGAGTCCGTCCTGCAGATTACGTCCATGGTGCTGCTGATGTTGACGATCGTCATCGCCATCTCTCGCAGTCTTGCCCCATCCGAAGAAAGACATTTCAGTCCAGGGAAGAGAGTCGAAGAGCACGATGAGAGACTAAGTTTCGTCTAAGTCTTCCGAATTCATCGGAATTTTTTTCATCACATTTTTCGAGATAAAGGAATTCATATATCACCCGAGTTGACATTTTTTTCCAATTTTTAGAGATGAAAAGTCTCTGACCGATGTCATTTTCGGACCTGAAATCAACAAAGAGATAAATTATAATTCAGTATTTTATTTTTACCAAAGTTTTGTCTTCCATTATGGTAAAACGATTTGAATTAAAGATATTGAGGCTATTATTGTTGATGAAATTCGATTTGAAATGCGTCACGAACCAATTTTTTCGAGATAATAAAAATCAAGCTTGATCTTTTTGAATTTTTTTTCATCCCATTTCATGTTTTTGTTGTACACGTCGAGTGTAGGATACAAAAGCGATGCGACATCGCTAGAATCAATAATTCATAAAACCTCTTGAAATCAGATTAGACGATGATGAGCCTCGATATTAATGGCGGATCGTTCGTGTTGATTCTGCTCCCCTTCGCGCCGGTTTAGTATTTTCCCAAGAGCTGAAATTTAGACAGGAAGGCAGAAAACTTTCCGAGCTTCGAACCCCTTGTGTGACTTTTTTTTCTCAAAAATAAGAAAAATGGAGGAAAAATATCGTAGTATTTGCGATGCGACGAAACGAAAAAGTCCGGGCCTGGAATTATCGTTGGAAATGCTGATGACCAGCAGACACGCATCAGCCTTATTTTATTTCACGTATGAGCGTGCGCGTGTCCGATACAAAATGACCGAGGGATAATAACCACGACGGACTCACAGTGTCAATTATATCTTTGTCCATTTTCTTCATCTCTTTATTTTTTTATTTTTGCTTATCGATAATCTACGTCTATCCGAAATGACACGTGAAAAGTTTTTCGTCATCTGACGGTCGTGGAGTAGTAATTACATTTGCGAGCTCTTCAACAATAATCGAAAATGATAGATGGCTTTAATATAATAAATAAATTTACAGTTGGAAAATTGATTCTAGTGAATATCAACATTTCAAAAGTACTATTGAATATTACATACATGAAGCAACAACAATGGACATAAAATATAAACATGAATATTGAGAGAATGACGATTAAAATTAAAATGACGGCCTCATACAGTGTCAATTAGAATCGATATGGAGGAAAATATATTTTGTTTCCCATTTCTTTCTCTCATCCTCTTTATTTTATTCTTGCTTATCGATAATTTACGACTATTCGAAATGACATGTGCAAAGTTCTTCGTCATCTGACAGTCGTAAAGTTGTAATTTGATTTGTGAGTTTTTTCAAAGTAATAAAAAATGACAGATTGCTTCGATTTCCGTATAATAACGAAAAAAAAATTTCGAAGTATTATTCAATTGATTTTTTTACATTTTAATACTTCTTTTAAAAAGTACCCAGGGCAATATAAAAATGTATAATAGGTGAAATTTAATTCGCGGAAGAATGAGACGTGTGATCAAAACGAATGAGCAACTAACCAAGAATATCCGACAAAAGAGTTAATTATAAAAATAACGATTGTCTCTACAATCGGATCCTTGAGATGTTCACCAAAGGCTATACCACATTGAGTACGTGAGTAGATATATGAAAAAAAGAAACTGGTGTCCCCAGAGGCACGTTTCACTTGTTTCCATTAGACAATTGCGATAATGTATGTAGGACAGAATTAAAAATAGTCAGTCTTATATAAGGTCGAACCTATCACGTGCTCAGAGACCTAGTGATAATCGAATGATATAACGTCGAAAACAACGTTTTTCTCTTTTCATCTTATCGGTAATATTTCTTCAATTAAACAATTTTTTTACATTTCTGAAAAATAATCAAATTTTTACAATCGTTGAGAAAACTATAAAAGAATGGCCAGTGTACATCGTACGAGTTGACCCGTCAGCTAATGCGAGCTGAGCGATCACCCAGCACATTATTGGCCGCGCCCAGTACTGTTTTACTTGCGAGACTGTGTCCGAGCTCAACGCCGTTCGTCACTCTCGATTAAAAATACGGAATGTTTTTTCCCGAGTATTCGACGGATTTCCGTCATAGACGGTTTGAACCGTCACAGCCTTGTTTTCTTGTCCATTCATCCGCGCTCTATGATGCGTCGGACAACGCGAGCGTTAAAATAATGAACATCACCCACGTGAAACCCGACTCTGTTTATTGATATTTTTTCTTTTTTTGCGAAAAGTTGTTTTTCTGTCGCATAATACGATTTATTGAAGCATCTAAGTTTAATTTAACATATTCTAGAAAAAAGACACAAAAGGAATTCTTTCATTCAATAGGAAAATGAACGAGAATGTTTAACAAATATTAAATAAACCATTTAAAAATATACTTGATGAAGCGTTTATGATTTTTTAAATAAAACAAATGAATATAATTAAAAAGTTTCCCTTCGTGGATAGAAAATTGTTTCGATAACTTTCGAAAATTGGGTAAATTATTTTTAAATCTAACTAATATGAAGCGAGTAATTTGTACTTATCAACAGTCAATAAAGAAGATTGAACTTAACTTCTTTCATTTCTTTTTTAATGCATGAAAATATAAATCGCTGAAAAATTTGATTACATTCACCATCAGAGGTTCGAAAATTAATGATTCGTAGCCTCGTCGAGTTGAGAATTGTCTTTAAACGCGGATGAAAGACATACATACATACATGAGCGAGGATTGGAGTTCGGAAAATTTAGAGCACGCGCGTTTTCGTACCGCGAAATAGTTTTTGAGGTAAAAAGGAGCAGTGTGGGAGAAGAGGGCAGAGGGAGAGGCCATATTTTAAATGCGCGAAGCAATGGAATCGAGGAGACGGAGCATAGTTAAGTAATGGAAAATCGATATATCAGTCACATATTTATTCCAGAAGGAAGAAAACGAGAGCTTCCTCATTAATTCGCCAACGAGACGAGAAAAGAAAAAAAAAAGTCAAGTAAATCGACACGGAGAGACTAAAAAATTTACTATAAAAATTGAGATATCAAAAATGACAATGAGAAACTAAAATTCTTAAAAATCAATTCAACCTGATTGATGAAACTTTTTATATTTTTGTGAACGATGGAATGTATAAAATAGAAAAAGTAAACGAGAAACTCACCAGCTCCGATTATTGATTATCCACGAATATTTCAAACGATTTGGCGGGCACTCGCGTTTTAGCACATGTTTATATTTTTTTCAGTTAGTTTTACGAAATCCCGAGGAAGACAGCTGCAAAGTGTCGAAAGTGTCTCGATGAGAGCGGAGAAGGTAAAAAAAGGAAAATAAAAAGAGGAAGCGAGGTCACTGGAAACTTTACCGAGTTTGCGAAGACTTTTTTTCCCTCGCTTTTCCCTTTCGCGACGAAAACTCTCGGACGTTTGAGGCGCGACTGGCGTAAGAGAGGACGACGTAGATAAGACGAGAGAAAGTTGAAGAAGGAAGAGAAAAAAGAGAGCGGAAAGGAGGTTAGAGGGTGAGAGGAGGAAAAGAGGAGTCGCCCTGTGTGCGTTTGAGGGTCGAGTCGTCGCAGGTCGAGTTCTCGCAGGGCTCGTACCTGCCGGCGTGACCTCTCTCTCTCTCTCTATCTCTCTCTTTCTATATTTCTTCTTTTTTTCTCTCTCTTTCTACTTCTTAACCGAAACGTTGGTTCGCCAACGTACGGGCGTCGCGTATTCGAGTGTTCGCTCAACGCTCGAAGCTTTTCTATTCGACGGACTCGACGTGAAAGGGGAAAATAGTGTGTAGGCGAAAAGAGCTGGATATGTATAAGCTTAGCTACAAGGTAAACTCAGGAGGGTTGCTATCATTTTCTCTCTCTTTTTCTCTCGATTTCTACTATAGGAGAGAGAGAAAGAGGGAGAGGGAGAGAGAGAGAGAGAGTGAGCGAGAAATAGTAGCATGTTCTTTTCTCTGTGTTTCTCCTTCGCTCTCTTTCTCTTTCTGACTCATCGCGAGCCTGCGCCTCAGACACTTTGCGTGACCTCGATACATCTACCTGTAAACACAGATGATATATATACTTTGTAATGCTTCTTCCCTGAGATAACGATAGGTTTTTCAAAATTTATTTCTCATCGATTTCACTGAATTCATCTTTTTCAATCCGTTCCCCTATATTAGGAATGAGAAGAACGGCCAAAATTATATGTTACGATTTAACAATGAAATTTCGATGTAAGTTTGTTGACTCGAGAATTATTAATTAATGGCGAAAGTTTAAAATCCAGAATATTAGTTTTTTTGTAATTTTTGTGTTTTATGCAATTTTTACTCGCGTGCGCAAAGAGATTTTTAATAACTCGGGGAAATCAGGCAGATTCAATAAATGATTTTCACCGATTTTCTTTTTGATCGAGGCATGGAAAAACGAGGGGCAGAGAGAGAAACAAAAATGAGGCACGACTGCGGGAAAGAAGAAACGAGAAAACAAAAGAAAACACGAGCATAAATTTCCTGTAGGAGGATAAATAGCCTGGAGGTTCGAAACGAGTAAATAATCAGCACGATTTTACCAAAAGCGTTGTGGAATTGCTACCTGCTTTATTTTTCTCCGTCTTTTTCCTGTTTTTTGCTTCCGCTCTTTTTTCATTCTCGATCCTTTGTCCTGGCTCCTTTTCATCTTTCAGTTCCGACTGTTTATTATTATTTTTATTGTCATCAAAGCAGTGTCTCGCTTACTTATTTTCATCAAGGAAACAAATCAAACCCTAAACGTCAACAATTAATCGTCAGATAATATTGATTATTCATTTTACGCCTGCACTCTTCTCTTTCAAAGCGCATCGAAGACGTCAAAATGACATTATTTTCATCATGACGATTGTTATCCTTGCATTTTCTTCAGATTCGAGATATTAAGCAGAATTATCGAGAAGAGGATAATTATCGTCGAGACCAGTGGATATGAGCGAATTCAGGAGAGAAAATCGAGAGATGAAAAAATTCGTGAGGTCAATAATCTCTAAAGATTCACAGAGTGAAATAAAGTCTGGGCCTTGTTCGTCTAGACTGGTACTCCGACTTTTCTCATCAGCCTATATTCGTCGTCATTACATAAACATAAATGTACCGTGTCATTTTTCTGTCTCCCTTTTTTCTCTATTTCTTCATTTTTCGCTTTAAATTTGTTTGATATTCTTCTTTACTTTTTGGCCTATTGTTAGCGAGATGCTTTTGGCACTCAATTATCAATTCGTCCTCTACGAAACTATCAATTTTATATGTTTCCAAATATGCCAGACTCTAAATTATCACGATCATAAATATACTACTCGATTTATTTGTAATATTATACGTTCAAATTTGATTCATTAAATTGGTAGACCAATTTATCCCGTTGAATGTTAAATCCATTAAAATTCTCCCAATTACTCCTGATATTATTATTATTTTTAATTAATTGAAAGGTTGAGATATTGATGAATATTAAACATATACAATAGCTTGAAATTTATCGTAGAATAAGATTTTCAATCACATTTTAAAATTGTGAAGCTAATACAAGAAATTTCCAACAATGAATAAATTTTGCAAGTGATTTTTGACGAAACTGCGATGATGAAAAAAAAAAGAGTAAAAAATAGCAGATCACCATCAGCGGAAAAAATTGTTTTGTGATGTGACCTAGATAAAAAAGAAAGAAACATTTGAACAAAAAGTACAATCAAGAAAAACGTCACCGACGCGAGACCTTTGCTCGTAAGTGTGCAGCTTTTGCCACGTTTTCTCGCGTGACGTCGCGATATAATTGCGTCAGGTCCCGAGAGTTCGAAAGCCACTATGAAAATTATTCCATGAATTATTCGCGACATTTTGTCCTTTCTCTTTTCTATTCTCTTTTTTTCAAACTTCTCTCTCTCTCTCTCTCTTTCGCTCGTCTCTATCACTTTTTATCATTGCTTGACTGATAGAAGCGGCCTCATACCTCAAACTCTTATCGTCCATGAATCTAATCCGTCCTTCATATGAATTTGCAATATTGAATCCTCGAATACGTGGAAACAAAAAAGCCATCGATAAGGTTAATTCTTGGCTGAGGAAAAAAATTCCGTCCCTCCATATCGATCGTGAAAAATTAATAAAAAATAAAGATCATACATGGGCATGCAACATGTGAAATGTTTCTCATGAAAAGTAGATGAAAGATTGTATACAAACTCGTACGTTAGATATATTTTGAAAAATATTCCTTTTTTATGTTAAAAAACGAATTGCATAGAGCAAAAGTATAACAAACAAAAATTAAAAGTTTTTCTGTAATACTTCATATCTCGAGAATCTCGTTCCGAAAAGACGCTCGAAAAATCGAGGAAAACGTGGTTGCTGTGTATAGTACATTGTGCACCGCGGAGACGAGGCAAGGAGGAATTTAACGCCGCGCGCGATGTTTACAGTACAAGACGAAGAAACTTTTTTTTTTAAAAAGTTTTTTTCATGTCTTATTCAATAATATAAAAAATGAGTACGTAATGAGAAAAATGTTCACGACAATTTGCGATATCAAACAAAAAGTTTACAAATATTTAAAAAAAAACCGAGTCTGGAAAATGTGGATTTTCTTACAAAGGATTGACAGGGCGTTGTTTTTTAATGGTTTTTATCGGAAGCCAATTCTTGTCGGAGCGCGGCGTATACGATATTTCCGAGGTATAATACTGTGTATTTTCTTTTCTCTTTTCTTTCTATCTCTCCTTCCGCATTTTTTTCCTTTTGCCGCTGCGAAATTGGCATTGAGATCGACGTTTTATCGATTACCCATTACAAAAGTATGCGAGGATATAGCACTGTCCTTCATATTTGTCTCCCTTGCTCTCGCATTCTCTTTTCTCGTTTTTAGTCTCGTCTTCCGTCGTTGAGCTCTGTCAGGGGGTGACCACTTACCCCCGACTATTACCCTCGATGTCCCTTCTCTCTTCCTCGTACCTTTGCGCAACCCCTTGCAGACCGTCTCTTCCATCAGACCGATATCTCTCACTTACCATCGATGGCAAGAGAGAAACGCCATTCGTGACAATTCGGACCGAAACCGTTTTTCCCATATTTTCGTTATCCCATGCATAAACGTGGCAATCGGGATTAAAATTTCACAAAATATTGGTTTTTAATTTTGCAAATTTTCGGATAACATTTTTATAATATTCATCGATTTGTTTGGATATAACTTTCGTCCAGGAATAATTTCAGTTTTCATTATTGTATTGTTAGAGAAATTTGATAAACCTCGAAGACTCTGTCGATCGCGCAAAAATTTATCCGAGCTCCGACACTTGAACTGTCAAAAGGAGATATTTTCTCTCACAATATATATGAAGATTGAAATTTTCCAAATTATTACTAAATTTTCGGAGCCCCTCATTGCGACGATTGTGTACCGATATATCAAAGAACAATGACGTCACTCAATAAGGATATTGAGGACTCTTCTCGTAGCGGAAAATAGGGGTGAGAAAGAGAGGTTGCGGTTTTTCATCCCTCTTCGCATGCCGTTCACCCGATTTTCTCCCTTCATTTTACCGAGAGAAATTGCGTTTGATAAAATTGACTCGCTATTAAAAGATGGTCGATCGAGATGACAAAATGAGAAAAGATCTTTATTAAATGTATGAACAATTATATGGTAGTTAATCTCTCTAGTTCTTTCCGAACTCTCGAAATACAATATTCATTGTTATACATATATACAGAGCGAATTTGGATTCACTCGGATATTTTTTGAGATGCCTAGATTATTATTCGCTTACTTCATTATAAACGAATATCCAGAATAAATAACGTCATCGTCATATTCATTATTTATAAAATTCATTTTTGATTGAATTTAAATATTTGATTTAATGAATTAATTAATTTGTACTTGAATATTCCAAGTAGGCAAACGTTGTCAAAAATTTATATTTATTTTATCGAAAAGGTCTGATAAACAGATATCATTATCGGCGTGTAAATATACAAATAAATATATAGGGGCTCGTATATAACTCATGAATAGCAAATGAGGCGAGAGCTGGACTACGCTCTCGGAGCATTTTACCTTAAGAATTTATGACAGCGGCGACGATTAGATCTTTTTCGTGTGCAACCAAGCACATCCTCCCACATGAACCTTTAGATTGCATATCCAACACGTGTACACTACCCCTATTTTCATTTATCTCTTTTTTTTTCGTTTTTTCTTCTGAAGCACGATTTTTTTGGCTGAATATTGAATATCGAGGGAAAAAGTCCGACGGCGTTTCCCTTTCGGTTATTATTTATTCGTTTAACGTATCGTAATAATTGAGCGATGTGTGTTTTTCGGAATATTCGTTTGCACCGTTGTCTCACCCCTTTCAAAAAATTGACAGCTGCGCCATCGATCAATTTAGTAATTTAAAGAAATAAAACAAAATTGAAAAAAAATATCGAAAAATGATTCTTTATCCACTTCATAATTGCATACAGATATTAGTCATATTGATGCCAGGAAAATATGAATAGATCATTTTATTTGCATCTTATCTGAAGGAGAAAAAAGAAGAGTGAAAAATTTTTATGGGAGCCTGAGATAAAATGTTTTTTTTCAGACTTTTGTCGCGGGCGCGGCATAATTTTTTTTCAGAATCGATAAAATTCGATAGAGAGAGTGCGGGAGGAAAAGAGAGAACGAGAAAGAGAAAAGGGAGTAGAAAGGTGCGAGTCGTCGAGACATATATTTTTCCCTTTTTTCCATCCTCGTTCCTGAGAAGTTGATAAAATTTATCCTCGTTATTTACAGACGTAAACACGAACTATAAAGTATGGTTTATATTTGTATGTAAGTTGGCCATAAAATGGATATAAAATGAGCCGAAGCTACGTTCGATATCGCAGCAGGAGCCAAAATGCATCCACGTTCTCGTATTTATGAACATCGGAAGAAAAAAATATAAAAAGAGAAAAATGTATCTGTATATTTATGTATTTATGGACTTTCTTTCTGATATTTTTTTCCTTGTATCTTTTCGATTCACGAGCCGTCATACCACTCATCCACGGCTGACCGGAAGTCGTGAACTTTTTCTCGGGCATTATGTGACATTTTCAACATCCACGCTGAATTTTTCTATTTTTTTCTCCACTTTTTTGTAGCCGAGGATTTAACAGCGTCCGTTGAATCGTCATCGATAAAACGTGGGCGAAATTTATTTGACTCTCATGCGAATTAACTTTGTAAATTATCTGATTTATTTCGAAATACCAAATTGTATTACATTTGAACGCCTTTTTTTATTTCCGATAATATTATTAAAATTTGTATACGACAAAAATTATAGAACCATCAATGATAATAAGTTAACAATATGGTAAATACATATAACTGTTAAATAATGAAACATTAGCGTAAAACTTTTCTGACACGACAACGCGAGATTTTTTTTTTCGTTCGAGGACCTTGAACCCTCGCTTTTTTCTGTTGATTCTTTTCTGCTCTTTTCCGTCTCCGTACTCTTTTTCACGTGTATGCGGGTACATGTGCTCTTGTTTTCCGTCGTAATTACGAATTCAAACGGTTAGTACGTGGGCTTAAACGTGACGTGGCGAGAGAGAAGCGCAAAAGCGAACGAAAGGAACTTACATTTCTGTTTCTCTTTTGCCAGGAGCAGGCGAGTTGGAGATGAGCCACCCTCATGGTTTTTTCGGGGCCTCGGGAGGAAAAAGAAAGAGAAGAATGGCCGAGAGTCGGGGAAAAAAGTCAACGAGGAAAAAAATGGTCCATTTTCCTAGTGTACTTAAATACACGTGTCGCTGGGAGAAAAAAATCTAAAAATCCGAGAATGAATTCCCTCTGGAGATGCAGAAAATGATGTATGACACATTTATTTCGGAAAATAAATATAAATATATACGTGACAAATGCCTGGAGGGCCAAGGGACACAAACGTCGTAATTCGATCTTCGACTCCTTTTCTTTTTTCCTTGCCTTTCCTTTTCCTTCCTCTCTTTATTCTCTACTCCGCGCATCCCTTTTTCACCGTGACGCGGGAATTCCTCCAGGGACTCTCGAATCACACACAGGAATAAACACAAGAAAGAAACGCGAAAGCGCCGTTTTGTCTCAAGTGACAAATCGACTTCGAATTTGCCACCATGCATTATATCCATCGTTTATTTCGAGGATACTGCGTATACCAATTTTTTTATTTCACATTCAACTATCTATATATCCTCAATATGTTAGCAAGGCATATTGCCTTGCCAACAAAGTGGATAATACTTTCAAGAGCAATCGCAAACGAAATAGTTTTAAGAATTCGTAAGTAATTGATTTCTTTCGCAATATCGAAAATTGAAATTTAAAAAATGATGGTATTTTTATTAGGATTAGAGCATCGTGTGATCGAAAGGAATTTACCATAATTTTTTAAAGTTTAGTTTTTCGATATTGCAGGAAAAATCCGTTATTTGCGAAACTCCGTGTAATTAGTTTTTAAATGAAATAAAAATATATTTTTTCAAACTGCAGATTCATTAGATGAATCGTACTGAAAAATTCACCATCACTCTTTCGCACTGGAAAATGAATGGAAAATATTTTGACAGAAGCAATCAAAAGTTGCGAGAATTCCAGTTTAGATTCGAGATGAAATTTACACACGTGTTTCTTGGATATAACGTTTGTGCACGTATAAATAGAACAGGATGAAAAAGAGAGAGGGTGAGAGAGAGAGAGATGGGGTAATATATAGGAAGATGGTGAAATGAAAACGAACTTTCCGATCGTGCAGTCTGGAATTTCTCTTTCGTAAAGTCCATTGACCATGATGGAACGTGTACAACCAGAAGAACCGTTTAGTCAAATGCCTCTGGCTACACGCACACTCACTCGTATGTATTATTAATATGTACATGTCTCTCTCTCCGCGTTTCTATATACACACTGCCAGCAGCTAGAGATGAGTTAATGTACGTCCTGTTGAACTTGTTCGACAAACTTGCCCCAAACTTCAATTTACAGACATTACTTGTGCCCTCATTGTTGCCCAAAAATTCAAATTCATTTTCTTGATAATACAAATGTTTGTTCCGAAAGATTTTCAAATTTTAAAAATGTCCTTCCCGCTCTCTCCGAACTCGAGATATTTTCCTTTGCGGAGACAATGTTTTTTTTATATAAATGAAACAACTTGATGAGATGTTAACAAAAAAGCAGAAGTAATCAATTAACGGTGTGCATAAAATAATAATATATTCCGTAAAAAGAAAATTTTAGGGAAAGATTTTTGAGATTTCAGAGGAACTTATAAAGCAAAAGTTAATTTTTTCCTAATTATTTTTAATATTGATTAAAATACATTTTAAAAGTATCAAAAACAAAGATTTTTCTGACATTAAATAATTTTTTTCAGAAAAATTGCCTTATTTTGTTCACATACGAAAATGTGTGATGAAAAACACAATTTTTTGTATTTTGATGATGAGAATTGGTAGGGAGATGGAGAAGAGAATTCGCGGTGCAACTGTCGCAGCGTCGCACCGCGGAATCCTGAAGAGATTCTTGTTCACGCGTGGATTTAACGTAAAGAGCGAGAGAGACGGAAATATCCAGACTTTGATTCTGTTACGTTCCAGCCCTCTTCTAGCACCGCGTCTTCGCGTAGAGCGTTTACCGCTTTCCGAACAATTTCGAACATCCCAAAAAGCCCGACCGTCCTCCGTCCTCCGTGTCTCCCGAGTGGCTTGCGTTCTTACCGCTCCCTCCACCATTGCAATTTGTGCAACGCAACGGCTCTGAGGAGTCGATACTTTTTGCTACTCAGCCACGTACCGCCTTCGAACTAAAACTTCTTGCGAATTCCATGAAAAATAAAACATTTTATCATTCGAATCTATTTCTTAAAATGGCTCGATGTTTTTGTCTTCAATTAACAAATTGCAATGAGAGACAAGGAGATCTAATTTTTTTATAATATTATGGTGCCTGTAGGATCAAAATTATTCATATTCACAAATCTTCAATTAGGAAAAGTTAAAATTCATTTCAGTTTGAAATTTTTTACTTTTTGAAAATAATTTTTTGACAGGAAAGAAATAAACAAGTAACAAATTTGGTTAAATTTTAAATGTAAAAAAATGAAACGGATAAAAAATAATTGAAGCTTCATATTGGAATATTTTTTTCTACATTTTTGCTGCCATTATTATTATTTATAAAAGGATGCGAGGGAGAGTACAGAGCGACTTGCGAGAGCTCGGGAAAATTCGTCTGCTGACTTGCGTAGGCGAAAAAAGTGCTCGCAGAGGGAAAGAGCAAATATTACTATCGCGAGCACGAGCGACGAGTTATTTGCCTGTTACGAGTCCCTTCCGACTGCGCAGATTATTTTCCACCTCCACGTGCTTTTTATTTTTAATTATTTTCCGAAAAAACAAGTACACGGGGGAAATACGAGTAAACACACGACGAGCCAGATATTATGAAATAAGAAAAAAAAATTGTGTTAATTTTCTGGTGGATTTAAACTTTTATAAAATAAAAATGTTCATTACAAAATCATTAATCCCGATTTGTTCCACTATCTCCGTGAAATAACTTGAATATTTTATTTTTAATTTTTGTACTCATTAAAATTTTTCTTAAAATTATCAATAAATGCGATATTGATTGAACTCGTCCTACATTTCCTTCCGGATGATTTTTCAATAAGAAAAACCTCTCAAACGAAAAAATTCGACCTCAATCAGAACAGAACAATAATAAATAATCAATGGCATTCGACTTTTCGAAAATACTCGTTGATTTTTTTTATTTTCCTTGCGCAATGAGCGCTACCAGAAAATGCTCTTAATGAGCGTATTTTTTTCTCGGGGGAGGAAAATCGCATTCAAATGCCTCGAATGCAACGATATAAATATAGGGGATCGAGAGAGACAGAGAGAGAAATAATCAAGAGGTTGGATAACGGTGATCCTAACGAACGTG
This sequence comes from Cremastinae sp. B BG-2022a, assembly GCA_030522605.1. NCBI lineage: Eukaryota > Metazoa > Arthropoda > Insecta > Hymenoptera > Ichneumonidae > Cremastinae sp. B BG-2022a. Next base: position 24,325 of record JAPYYX010000803.1, read on the forward strand.
CCGCGTGCAAATGCGTTTTCTGGATAAATAAAAACCCAGATTAGGAGAGAGAGATAAAGAAAGAGAGTGAAGAGGAGAGAGAGTGAGAGAGAAAAAGTCACATCGTTGAGAAAGTTGAATAACGCGGAAGCCTCGAATCCGGACAAGTTACCCACTTTTTTCGCGGTCTTTCTTCTCCGCCCGCACGGAGCTTTACGGTTCGTCGAACGTTTTCTTCGACTAACTCGCTCTCCCTCTCTCTCTCTCTTGATTATTCTCTCGCTCGCTCTCTGTTTCCGCACCGATTCGGATAACTGGGGCGAAAACGAGTGGTACTTCTCCTCCCCCCCCCCCCCTTATTTTCCTACAATTTCGTTTCTTACCATTTTCTGTTTTCCATCTCTCTCTTTCTCTTTTTCCCTCTTTAACCAAATTGTCGAGTCAATCGTTTCCCGAGAGACGCGATTCGATCTTGTTTTGCGGATAAAAAAAGCTCAGGAAGCACTCAAATTTACGAATTTTCTGATTTCTCTTATTTTTATTCAATGCGAATGTTACTATGCGAATGAATAAGGTAATAAATAAATGAAATTGAAAACTACATTGATAATAGGATAGTTGAACATAAGTAATTACCTTTCATTTATTCTATGCAAACATTTTATAACTAAATAAAACAAAAATTAAGCATTTTTTAATTATATTAAAGTAACAAGTAACGAATGATTGACGCGACAAAAAAAACGTGAATAATTAAAAACAAAATAGGAATATTTGATGGTAAAACAAAATCGCTGAAAGCAAAGCCGCTGGGAGAAAGAGATGAGCAAGCAGCAAGAGGGTGCCAACAGATAGCGCCAGTTTCATGCGACGCACGTGCCAGCAAATTCTCTTGCTTTATATCTACCGACATAGCCGAGGGCCACCGAGAATCCCCGAAGCTGTTTGCGGCGGTAGCGATCGCGCGGCGCGCCCTCTACTTCGCCAAAAACTCGATTCCGCTCGCGATCTCTCTTCCACTCCTCCGGATTCGTCTGTTCTCGCTCTTTCGAGCTCGTATACGCGCGTATGAGGACTCGGCGAAAGTTCTCCCCTTCCGCACACCCTCGCTCGCCGGCGGCTGTTTCCTCCCCTGTGATTCTGCCGGTCGTATGTACGTGTATCGGGCGCTCGCGATATTCGCCCTTCTCCAATATTTTCCTCGCAGGCTCTTCTTCTCTCTTCCTCGAATTCATCGTCTCGCACAAACTCCCCAATATTTTTTATCCTTATCTCTCAAACAGGATTCACCGACAAAAAGCGCATTCGTCTTCGTTGCTCCTTGCTAATTCTCCGCGAACCCGTCTCCTTTCATAATCGCCATCTTCCTCTCTCGCTCGCTCCGAGGCGACTCGATTACTATAACGCGAGCCGTCTCGCCGGCCAGCCCGAGCCCCACTCCGAGGCCTTCTCCCACTCCGGCGCTCCGGCTCCCCACCATTCGCTGCTCTTCAACTATCCCCACTGCCTACCGGCTAGAGCGAGCGCGTCGACAGGTTAGTGTAGTGCGAGAGAGAGAGAGCGAGAGAGACCAACGCGCTGAGCAGGACAGAAACGAGCGAATAGCGAACACTGTGAACAGTAGAGTCTCCGACCGCGGTGGTGACAGTACGTATTATTCTGTCGAATGTACGTTCGCGTTGTTGTCCGGGCTGTTCGAGCTCCCGCGATCATTCGTCTCGGTTGACCGGCTTTTTTTCAAATAACGTAACAAACTCGCTTCTCGCTCTTATTTTCCGTGCTCTCCCGCCAATTACGATCCTCATCGTGGTATCCTCAACGTGACGTCTTCGACACGGAATCCCAGCCGATTGGACGCCATTGTTATCGAGCCAGACGCGAGTCACCTACACGCGAACGCGCACACGACCGGTGCCGAGCAAAAAAAAAGCGATATCTCGTTTTCTCCCTCCCTCTTACTCGTTTTTTTTATCCTTCACCGGAGCATATTTTCTCGTTATTAAGAGTGGAAAGGGTTCAAGAGCACGCGGTTTCAATGAGAGTGTCTCGTTCGTAATTTTCCTCGCAATTTTCGTTTAACTCGATCGCTCACAATCGAGTGTCCATTTGCGCGAAACGTATGCCGCGGAGCGTCTATCCGTGTGCTCTCATGTGTTCGAGCGTGCAGTCCTGAGATTGCGATCGAGCGAATACCTCGAGATATGCCAAGGAAAAAAAAGTGTCTGGAATTATAAAACGAGAGGAGCGATAGTTTTTAGAAGGAGAGCGATACGAGAGGAGAGAAAGGAACGCGTTTAATCCACGGGGCAAAAATCGTTTCTGTTTTTCCCCTCCTGTTCCTCGTGTAACCCTTTTTTTATCCTTCTAGCTGCGAATCCTCCCCTCTTCCTCTTTTCTCGAGCTCGTCAGGCCGTTAGGCGTTCACTCGGTTTCTTTTTTACACCGGCTCCGTCATTTTCCCATTCGATATTTTTCTTTTACCCTCAACCCCTTTTCGTTCACTTTCTCTTCCTGAAAGAAATCAGGTGAAAGTTTTCCAATTTTTATTTAATTAAATCGCTGCAACGACCAGAGTGCCTCGAGTGTTATTTTTTCAATATTGCCAAAAAGTCATATGAGATATATTACACACATATATATTTGTACGAGGATAAATTATTACCTGTGAAAGACGAGTGAAGTGACAAACGCGTAAACAGTGTTGCATTATGTGATTCGTGATCTTCGATCTGGACATCCAGAAAATTATTTTTTTCTTCGTTTTATTTTTCTCCGAAACCACTTGGTTGGTTCCTCGACGTTCGGAGTCACTTTCGGTCACACGGAATTATCACGTTGCAAGGTAAACATTCGTTATCGTAAAATAAACTTTTATTTTATTGAGATCAAAGCGACAAATTTATACGAAATCTAAAAAGAATAATAAGTCGTAAAGGTTTTGAAAGTTTTCTTTCTTGTGTTAAATAAACAAGAAATATAAAAATATGGTGTGGTCTTATTTGGAAATAGTATCACAAAATTATTGCATTTAAAAAAATTAGAATTTCATTCCACAAAGAGGAAGCCAAAAGAGGAAAAAATTTCATATTGATTTAAAGTTTATACCTGATCAAAAAGGTCGGAAATGCTTTCGAATATATTTCGAAAAATTGAGCACGAGGATTTTTCAAAAAAGAAAAAAAAATGTGAGGGCGAAAGAGGCATTATAAATCCTAGACAGAATTTCGTCCTTTACTTCTTCCTCGTATAATAACGACGATAATAATAACACGGAAAATAATAATAACAATGGTAAGGGCTTGTGTATAATGGGCCGAAAAGGGCAAGGACACACCTGGCGCTTGGCCCTCGTGCCTCTACGCGTTCCTATTTTTTTCCTCTCAAAAGATCACACAGACCGGAGAAAAATCTCTCTCCCGTGTTCCCCGGTGACACAAGATTTCTTTCAGATTCTCCATCTCCCTTCGACATCCTCCGAGACTCGAGTCGAGCAGAATAGATTTTTTTTTCGATCTATCGATACGTCCTGGTTTTTGCCTTTGATGCCAAAGATTCCACATTCATGATTTTTCTTCCCAACCAATTATTTTTTCCACTTTGAATTCGAAAGAAGCTTACAGTAAAAGAAGATACGCAATAAAGGTAATTTTTTATTATTCATCGTTCGACACTTATTGGCAAAAATAATTTTAAAAAGTTTTTTGCATAGTATTTGTTTATTCTCTGATATAAAAACTGATTTAAGGAATTACAAAGAATGGCAATATCATAAATTGTAAATTTCTTTATTGGCTCTTACTGGTGATAACATTGTCGATAATACATTCATTTTTAAAAATATTCGAGATATCTTTAATTGTGAATAATTTCAATATTACATCGAGCAAAAGTTCGAAAGTGAGAAAAAGTTTGTATACAGTGAGATAGAGCGAAAAAAAAGATCGGCACTCATTATCACGATTACGAAGTATTAATTTTTTCGTTCCTCATCGTTAATCTTTATAATTTTCATTTCGCGCGATGTAAGCGCTCCCCTTTTTTCTCAGTCAATATAAATAACAAAAAAAAGATGTTCAAAGGTCCTTGAGACCGTAAGTAAACTGCTCGAGAACTTATTTTTTCTTTCCTCATTTCACTGGCTTTTTCTTAACTCTTTTTATTCATTAACTATCGAGCACTGCGAAAAATTTTGCTCTCGATCCCTAAGAACGAGGAAAAGCGAGAGTGAGCCAGAGAGAGTGAGAGAGAGACGATGATGAATGTTAAACTCAACTTCGCAGGCGCTAAAGTGCCTGGAATTAATAATTTTACCCAGCATCAAAAGATCGCTCTTTCACACACATTTTTTACGTATACACTCGTGTTGTATTTTTTTATGTTTTTTTTTAACCGTAAAATATTTCGTGTGCGTGGAATTTTTTTATGCGTGTATAAAAATGAAGAAAGAAGCCCTTTCTCCTTCTTCCTCTTTCTCTCTCATATTTTTCCCCCCTCGGTTCGCAAGTTACTACACTCAAAACCCATTTTTCCTTCTTTTTCCCTCTCTCTTTCTCTTTTTTTTTTTATTTTTTTAGTACTCGAGCCCCTTCGTGCTTCGCCACTTGAGAGGCGAAGAGGCGAGAGAGAGAGAGAGAGAGAAAACGACCCCAACCACGGAGCTACTTACTTACAAATAAGTCTAAAGCTCCTCTGTAATGCCACACTTTTTTTTGGCAATATTTTTTCTGGAATTTTGAATTTTTATTTTCCATTTCATTGTTCATAATATATTTGATCATTTGAATTGAACTTTCATATAATTATGATTTATTTATGAATTGCAATTTTATTTTTCTGAATTTATCAATTGTTTTGTTGAATCGAAGGAACAAAAAATTGTCTCGTTGCTTTTCACGATATGAATCGTTGGATATGGTACGTGTACTCTGTTTATACGTACATTGGGACGTTGTACACTTGGCCAAGCAGCTCGAGACACGTGTACCACGATAAATAATGTAACCGTGCTTTTTTCCTCTGTCTTTCTCCTTCTATTCTTCTAGTCCCTTCCTCTTTCGCTCTTCTCTTCAACCCCTCGCGAATACTCGTGCCTCAGAATCTTCTACTTTGCTCACTACTACTCTTAACTTTACATATTTTTACGTACACACATACTCGGAAAAGAAGAGAAAAAAAAACAATTGAGGGTAGATGTTCTTTGCACTTGGCTCTAGGGCAGTTCTGACGAGTGTTTCCCTTTTCATTTTTATTTTTTCATTTATCTTTCGTCGTCTCTCAGTTGATTTTCAGGAATGCTCATCACAAAGCTCATGACAGGTAATTGGAAATAATAATTAATCATATGAATAAAATAAACTTACCTGCAATTATTTTTTTAATAATTTTTTTTTTCAAAGTATTTTGTTCACAAATTCATTCTTTGTTTTGTTTTTCTCTATATTCTTTCCTGTATTCAGAATAAGAGAAAACATGAATTCGTGTACAATTGTCTCATTACATATGTGAGATATAATGTATTTTTATTTCTTCATTTATCATTTTCGTCGTCTCTGCTTCAGTCAACACTGATCAGAATTTCTTGCCACAAAGGTTACATCTTTTTCATGACAGATAATTATAAATAATTGACTTCGTTGATAAAATAAAGTAATCAATTTTAAATAATAATCAAAATTGTTCCAATAAAAGAAATTAATCTTCAATTTTTTTATTTTGTCGATAAATTTCTGTCTTCAGATTTTTCTTTTTTGAAAAAATTTCATTTTTCTCCCTTGAACTTTGGAATACGAAAAAAGCATGGATTTTTATACGGGTTTATTGATTACATACGCAGAAGAGACATCATACAGAGTGTAATAAGAGGCTCTTTACCCCGTACGGAGGAAAAGATACGTGGCAGTACGTACGTGGCTCGACCTACATGAATATTTTTCTCTTTTTTTCTCATTCTCCCCCCTTCTGTCTCTATCACCTGAATTTCCTCGATTTCATCGCGGTGTATTTCTGTTGATATAATTCTTTACACAGTGAACATCGTGTTAACTCTCTGACTCACGGATTCGTTCGTTATATTGGAAAATAAATGCCGAATCGTCCACAGAGACACGTTATTCTCGCATCCATCACATTTTTTCTTTGTGAATAATTGACAATTCAATCATTTTTTATACATTTCTGCCGTTGAATCGTGTTTTATGTTTTTCTAATGTTGTTAAAGATTCAGCAACAATATTAATTTGTTCGCCTTTTTGAATAAATAATAATGATACTCATCATTTTGATATTTATTCATAAATTCGCTACTAAATTATCAATCAAGTATTTTCTTCCTAGAATCATCAAGAGACCCAAAAAACTTTTTGCTCAACCAAAATATTGAGATATCACAATTTTTTATTGATTCGATCGTATTATCTTTATTATTCCCGTGATTTTTTTCTGCGCACGTTTCGATAAACTGATGTGTGTTTTATCGTTTTTTTTTCTTCTTTTTTTTTCGTTCTATTCAATCCTTTTCAATCGATCGACGCGTTATCGGTCATCGAAGCGTAGTTTTTGCGGACTCATCCGAAATGGTCATCGACCAAAGATTATCTTGGCTACAATCCAGCGCGCACACGTGCTTTTTTTCTCCCTTCCTTTAAAATATATTTTACCGAGTGTTCACACGCACAGAGTATGTACTCGACGAGAAACGGGCATTATTTACTCTAATGGTAAATTATATATTTGTCCAGTTTTTATGGACTTCGATGTTTACCTTTGCCTCGCGAAGAGCCATCCTTGTCTTATTTTATCACGATCAGTAATGCGGCATTCAAAGACCTCGGTAAATTTTTTTTTTTCGTTGAATAACTATTAGATTTATTTACCACACGAATTTCCGATATATATTTTCCCTCGTCATTTTTCAACTGTACGCTATTTTTGAAAATATTCACGTATTTCTCAATTTAGTACATCTCGTATATTACTTAGAGGTGTAAATAAATATTATTAAATAACATTAAATAATTTTTGTAGTTTTAGAATCAATACAATTAATTAATTTTTTGAGGATAAAGCTAATGTAAAAATTATTTTTTAGCCAGAATTTATAACATGATTGTGGATATGTATTGGAGCGATTTAAAAAAATTGACTATTTTCTTTCTAATAACATTGACAAATGGATCGAGTTTTCGTAAACGAAAATCTTGACCAAATATATGAGCCCTTAATATTAACATTTGAAGGTAGCGCTTTTAATGCATAGAAAAATCTTTTCCTCGTTAATCTGATGATGGACAGAAAAAATCTTGTTATCGGTTTGTCGTAACTTTTTTTGATAAATGGTTTTTATTCGTCGATCATTCCTGACAAAGTTGTCTCAACGCCTGTGGTCGTTTCGCGTCGTCTCCACTATATCGTTTTTTTATTTGTACTTCCTTTTTAAATCTTATTCGAAGTCAAACCAGTCGAGCCGGTTTTTCATAAGTCACTGTGCATCGTGGCAACGAAATTGTCTCTCGGTTTTACACGCGGCCATATCAAAATGCAGTTCCAATGCATTGAAACCCACTTGACGTGTCTATTCGATCCACGGACAGAACGAGAAAGAAGACAAGACCTTTCGCTCTCACAATTGACGCGTGAATTCATAAAACGTGTTACACACTATTTAAGAATGACAGATTAATTCAATGACTCGTCAAATTGCTCGATGAAACGATTAAATTCTCTCGCTGTCAAGTTCTCAGATTTGCTACATTTTTGTAGTTACATCTCTACAAGATTGATATTTGAATGAAATTTAAAAAATAAATCTATTCTGATGAATAAGATATGATTTAAAAAATATTCTCAATGATTGAATGTTCATTGCAAAATTATTGAATGTTCCCTGCATAATAGATTGTAATTTTTAATTTTAATGAAAAAAGAACCACTATCGGGAAAAAGGTCTCCGGTTAAGTTTTTGGTACAAAAAAGATGAATATATTCCCACTCGAATAGCTTCACTGCAATTAATTGAGGCATTAGCTTCGTTAGGCTAATTTAACGAGGTCGCTTATCCTTGCTACGAGTCCTATATTCCAAGGATATTCACAGAACGAAGAGTTACGAACCCGGTTGAGAAAGATCTTCTCCTTCATTTTACAGAGTTCTAAGCCCCGAATTTCACGATCGATTTGAAATTATTTCCTCATAATTTTACACTCTCTAGAAATCACGTTAAATGTTATCTCACTATAAATAGTTAAACTAGTAAAATGGAGCACATAAAGAGAGTACTGAACTCTTAATATTATAAAAAAAGAAAAAAAATCTCGAGAGAGAAAATGAAATTTGTGATCGCAGATATGGAGTAATTCGGCAGAATTTCAATCTCGCTCTAGAAATACTGATAATAATTAGACATATGAAATCCATTTGAGTTTATAAATAAGTAGTCAATTCTCGAACACATTAAAAAAGAAGAATATGTCAAGAGAAAATGAAAAAAATTTCATCAGGAATCTTTTTTTAACGAAAGAAAAAAAGTCAATGCGTTCATGCAAGAATATGTCTGGATTGAAAGTCGGAGGAGTGCACATTTTTATCTATATTTTTTACCGTATGGGTAATGGGCAAAAAGCGGCGTATAGATATCGGCCAACGAGGGTGAGCTTCCTTCCGTCTGAAAATTGGCAATATCCGTTTCGAAATCCTTATTTCGTGGCTGAGGGAAGAGAGGCTCTTCCTTCTTACTCCCTTTTGTATATAACTGTAGATGGATTTCCCTCGATGTCTGAGATCTTGGTTTAAACCTGTACACTCAAATGCTTCTGTTGATTTTCTCTCTCGGTCTCTTCCTGTTACTCTTTCTCTCGTTCTCTCTCTTCCTCTCTCTCACTCTCGCATTCTGTCTTTCTCTATCGCAGTAAATCTCTCGGAGATCCAAGATCGAAGCAATACCGGTAATCCAGCTTCGAGGCTAGAATAGTAGTAACCAAGTCCACGCTTTAACGGCCTCTCATTTTCCACGGCCAGACCATATCCTGGAAATTTAGACTTTTACAACTCTCTCGATCTTTCCAAGCCGCCCCCCCCCCCCCGTTTCCACCCTCACCCATATCCTATTTTACCAAGCTCGCTATTCTCCAAGATCGAACCTTAATTTTGAAATGTTTTAATGGGATACGAAAGTTTCTACTTTACGAGCCAGCCGAGTGAAAATTGGGGGAAAAGAGAGCAGAAGAAAAATCGTTCGCTCTACTGACCATTCGAAACTTCGACTTGGGAAAAATATGAAGAACCTCATTACGATATTATTTCTTAATAAATGATACTTATGCGGTACGATAAAATCTATTCACAGTTCTGAAGTTTTATTTCGAGGTTATTTGAAAATAATGAAATTTAATATGAAAAGATCGTAATGGCGTTTGAAATCTCACATAAAATATTTTCGTGTAAATTAATCTCGTTGACTATCTTACTTTAAAAAATGATTCGTGGAGCCGATGTACGTTTTATATGACAAGGATACTAATTTATCTCTACGAAGAAAAAATATATGATATCGATCGTGCACGGGGGATTATTATCTCGTTTTCGCAAACAGAGCGAGTGCTGCTCTCGGGTGTATATGAGAATAAGTCACGTTCGTGTGTATCGGGGTGGGAGAACATAAGAAGGACGTGATACGAAGGTGAGAAGGGAAACGTGGTGGTAACTATGGAAGCAAGGCTGAATATGGCTTTTGGAAGATGCATCTATGGGTTTTCCACCAAATATCAGGGATATGGTACCCGGAGGGCTCTCCCTCTCGTCCACTTTTGCCTTCTGCGATGTACAGACCACAATGACAGATATTAAGCTTTCTATTTACGTCCTGAGCAAACTAAGAGTTTCCCTTTATTGCCAAAGTATTGTACTTTCCCTCACTCGGTTTTCTCCCTCTGTTTATTTATAAATACGCAGCGGAACTTCTTAACAATTTTGTTTGACCCGTCATCGCGGACGACATACTCGAAAATTTTTCGTGAGGTGGCAAAAAGATTGAATCATTTTCTTTAGCTATCAATTTTAGTTTCGAATTTATCTAAATTTTCTGATTGTTAATTCGGATTGAAATTTATACTTTCTCCAAATTCTCTTGCGATTTACAAAAATTGAAATCGATCGAAATAAATAATATTGACGTATGCAAAAAATACTCTTAAATTGTCTTGTAATAAAATAATTATTTTACAAATCATATAAAAATTGTTTTTGTGCATCAACGAGTTAGTTTTGGAGCGAAAGCATTTCTCGAATCGGATCGCGAGCATAAAAATTCCGGGTTACTGTGAGACGGGTTTCGCACGCGACAAAAAATGTCGCAGCAAATGTATCCTCTTTCTCGTGTTCGCGTGTACACCGAAGAATTGTCGGTAATTACCGGTTATCACGAGGAAAAAGCAGCTGCCATTCTGGAATTTCGCGAGGATGCCATCCGGGCAAGGCGATGCGCTGAGGCGAACAATAAAAAAAGAGCAAAAGAAACTCTGAGAGTTTACGACGACCAATGAGATCGCGAGCGTTTCGCAGTAACGAGAAGAGCCGGGCGCGTGTTTCCATTTTTTATCTCATTCGTTTCGCTTTCTTTCGCTCTACACTGCGTTAAATTTTATAGAAATTACATATCGCCACGTCACCTGCTGTCCCTTTCATATTTTTATGTCGGTGCACTCCAATCAACGTTAATTCAATTAAGGGCAAATAAAAAAATTACAAAAAAATAATTACTTATTATTATTTATTTATTTATTTCGTCACTGTAATTTATTTATTAATGTTTTTTCATTATTCTTTCATGATTTTTACTCGTTTAATATTGAGTCACTATCTATACTTATATTCAATTCTTCTTATCGGGAGTAATTATTAAAAATTAACAATAAATCAATGAGAAATTGAACAGATTGGCGTTGGAAAATAAATAACGATAAAGGAAGAGAGGCGCGAGAGAAAATATGTTTCTTAGCGATCTCGTGTTCATTACGAATCGTTCTCATTTGTCAAAACGTCGCCGAGTAATTTTTCAAACGCAAAGATAGAGAGAGAGAGAGAAAGGGAGCAGGGATTAAGTGAATCGGAGAAGTATCGTTCAAACGTCGACGAACGATAAATACAAAAAAACGAGATTGAAAATATTTGCTATCTTTTCTCCTATAGTATTTCATTTTTAACAAGAGATAAGCTTCTATCTCTGGAAGAATTTCCGTATAAGCAGTGAAAGGGGAGAGTCATTTGGAACGTGATGCGATGTAGAAACCAACACCATCAACATGGAACGATAAAGACACAAGATCGAATTATAAGCGTGCATTTGAGACGAAAGTGAGGAAGGAATGAGATGAGAGAGAAATAAAAACATATACAGATATATAGAGATAAAAAAATATCATCAGCGTCCATCGAGATATGAGAAAACATCACTGACGAAAGATTTCCCATCGTCCACGATCCTTCGAAAAAGAAGGGGAGATTGCATTCGCGAGACATCCCAGAGGAATTCCGATGCAACCAGACATCGTACCTATACTTTTTTATCTTTTTATTTTTTATACATAGGTATGTGTATATATATTTTTCCTTTGCGTGATCTGAACTTTCCTTCCATATTTATGTGTGTCCCTTTTTCAAAGACGAAAGCTTTTTGATGACCATCCAGTCGAATTTCGCATCGAAATATTTATACGCTTCGCTGATATTTGAAATTTTAACACTTTCGTAATAAAAACGCCAAATTTTTTGCATTGATGCAGAAACAGTAGATTTTTCGATGTAAGCACATAATTAACGGATGTCGGATTAGTGTCAGCAACTAAAAAAAGTTCGCATATGCTAAAATCTAAAAATGTCCATTTTAAGCAACCAACGAAAAAAAAGACTTTTTATTAACAATAAAAGTTGAAAAACTCGAATTTTTAGTCTTGAACTTTTTAGCTTAAAAGTATGTCGTCCAGCGAAAAAAATCCTTTCCCTTTTATTTTGACTCGCACGTGGGGACGACAAAAAAGAATTCACCTGTGACGATTGAGAGAAAAAAGGAAGGCGAATGTGTGTCTGTCATACAATTCGCCACACGAATTTTTTTCCCTTTTTTCGTTCCGTCCTTTTCTCCCTTACGTCTGTGGTTTGCTCTTATTCATTCATTCAACTCTCAGGTGGTCCGGGGACAAAGGAGGGAGAAGAGAGGGTGAGATTATCGAGATGGAAGCGTGAAAAATGATACGATACGTCTCTCTTTTTTTCTCTCTCTCTCTCACTTTTTCCTTCTCTGTCTTTCTCCCACATTTTTTCTCCCTCGCTTTTATGCCCAAGAGAGAAAGAAATCGTTCCATTTGCGCACCGAGTACAAAAACAGTTACTTTGAGGCAGGAGAAAGACAGAAAGGGATCGAAAGAAAATTGACAAAGGGACAGCCAAATTCAATGCTTACATAATACATAAACTGGCAGAGTCTGCTTCGCTTGTTTTCCAGCCCGAGAGGCGAGAATTTTTGGGGCGAGACGAGCCTCTGCCCTTCTGTCAAAATACTCAAGCTTGCCGAATTCATTTTGTATAATTTTTCCATACTTTTTTTTCAGGCACATATCATATGGGAATTTTCATTTTTTATACGCCGTATAATTGAGTCTCGATTTTTAATGAGCAACGATATAAATTGAAAATATGTTTATTTATAAAAATTAACAAGTAAAGGAACTAAAGTGAAGGAGAGAAAAAGAATTGCAAATTTGTTGCACTCGAGTCGCTTTGGATATGAACATTTTCAAATCGAATATATTTTACAATTTAGAAACCGTAGATAAATAAAATAAAATTTCGTATCGTTCGATTTTCAGGATGCAGAATCTGACGTGCCGGAAAGGGAGGCCCGCTCCGACGACTTTGTTGCTTCCATCGTTGCTGTTGCCTGCCTTCGTAGCCGGCCTTGCAACCCTCGCAAATGGTGAGTCACTTTTTCTCCACCTCCTATTCACGCTGTGCAGGATGAATAGAAGAGTTCACCAGATTCTTTTACGCCTCTCAACTGCGAGAATTGATGTTTTATCACATTCTGCAGCATGCTTGATTTGAAATTTGCTCATTATATGGAAAAATAGTTTAACTCGTCAGAATTCGCGGCGAAAAAATTTATGAACTACCATCAGTATGTTTCCTGGTACAAATTTCACTCAGGCATCAGTAGTCAGACCAGATTATTATTATTTTATTAAACAAAAGGTGAGTCTTTGTATTTCGAAATTGTTAAGGTAAGTTTCGATGATGGTTCTCTTTCGTTCGAGTCATCAACGTCCGTGTCTTGGAAAAGTGTGTGCTGAATACTATCAAGGTAGGCATAGAAGTCCTATTTCTGCAATCAACTAGCTGGCGCCAAAAAAAATACAATCAAAAAAATCGTCAGTCGGAAAACTCTGATATATTTTATTATTTATTGAATTATTAATCACATTACTATTCTGTACGCTCATAATTAATTATTCACTTTATCTCTATAACCACAACGGATCAATTTTTTTTATCAACCTCAGCGACACTTCATTCATATCCCTAAGAAGAATCGAAGCATAAATCTGAGAGATCATCGAAGGAACACGATTGACGAAAAATTTGTCATGAACGCACGTGTATACGCTTATCGAATGAAAACAACGATGACTCGCATCCCTATGAATGGCAGAGGGAGGATGAAAAATCTTGAATGCTCGGGAATTCTTCGAGATAAGTCAGATATGGGGCATAAAAAAGAAAGAGACATAAAAAGAGCAAGAGAGAGAGAGAAAGATAAAAAGAAAAAAAACGAAAGATCTCCCCAATGTCACACCCTTATTTGCCTGAAAAGGCGTGTGTCTCCGCAACTGTGACTAAAGAGCGGTCTCTCCGCACTTCTCCTTGCAATCCCGTCTATATGAGACACGTACACGAATCCTTATATGCTGAACCCTATTGCGAGCTTGGGGTGTTGAGTGTCCTCTCCAGATAGGCGAATAATCTTACCGACTGGCGAGACCAAGCGATTTGCCTTCTCTCGCACCCAGACAACCGAAAACATGAATTTTCATGCAATTTCTATACATGCGCATTTTTTTTTATTTCTCTTCCAAATCTCGTATGTTCTTTTTCGTTCTTTACATGTTTTTCAAATATTCGTTTGCCTTATGGGATTTTATTTATGCATATAAGATTATATATTTGATTTTTCAATATATTAGATATTACATTTAGATATATTTTATTATAAAATATATATCTGCTATATTGATGTATAGAGTAATGCGTATTTTTGTAAGTTTCGTATATCGTATAGTAGTGTAGCAATGCCGATTCTGGATCAACGCGTGTTAGTGCACACACACATGTAAGTTCCATGTGCGTGAGCTCACGTACACGGTCCGGCGGTCG
>JAPYYX010000804.1:0-57654 GCA_030522605.1 Cremastinae sp. B BG-2022a
TAGTAAATGATGACATTTGGCTTTGACGTTTTGCGCGAAAGCATATTCACGTCTCAGCTATGGAATAAAAAGCTAACTTCGTGGTGTGTGCGAACGAAATTTTATATTTGATTTAGAACGATCGAGATTTTCGTTGGCTGGTTCATAATGATGCGTTCGTCTTTCGGGTTCGGGTTTTTTTTTATAGATAGAGACAAAAAAAATTTTGGGCTTTACAGGGTCGCGCGGGAAACCACCGAAAATTAAATATAAAATAAAGAAATTTCAAACCTGTCAAAAAACAGTGAGCTCGGAGAAAAAGATTAGCGGTAGCTCGAGACGTACATTTGACGTTCCGTAAATGTACTTGCCTCTTTCATGTCTAAACATCTTGAGAAAAAATTGACAAGTAAAACTACTATCATTTTTTCTGTATATAACTTATTATAATTTCGAATACGTATAACATTCAATTTGTTATAACTTTTAAACGGTTTAGTGAATTGAGTTGAAATTTGCACAGGAGCAGTAGAATTCTATTATCAGTGACTGGTCGAATTTTCAGATTTTTACCACCTTTTCGAGTTATCTTCAGTAAATCCTTCAAAAAAAAATAAGAAAAATATGAAGTTCACGATAGGCATTTTATACCTCACCTAAAAATTTGAAAATCTAGATGCGCACTATTGGATAATAAAATAGGGCGCGTGCGTGCGAGATGACATTGGCGCATGAATTACAGTTTTTTTCCCTCCTCGAGTGAACAAAGACGGTAAAAAATGAGTCTTCATATCCGGGATGAAAATCGAACGGTAGAAAATGCTTGAAGAGACAGGAAATAGCTCGAAAGTCCCTTTAACCCGAGACCCGCTATCCTTTCTCTCCTCCCGCGTGCGGTTTAAACTGTTTTCTTTTTTTCTTTCTTCGTCTATATTTCAAATTCTCGCGTCGATCGGGTGCATCGTCGTCCGATCGGAAGACCCGTTGCACCCCCGGATTCAATAACTTCCCTTGTTTTTTTTTTCAATCGCGCACCGATCCATTGAATTACGTTATTGGGTCGTCTCGATTTTATCCTCCTGACCTCGATTCCCGATCGTTGTCTGGCATTGTTGCGCGCGGGGGAGTAAACTCGACCCGATTCTCGTAGCATCTGCGAAAAAGAATAAAAAAAAGGGAAAAGAACAAATCGTACAATAAAAAAGGAGAAAACATTTCCTCTCGTTCTCGTCTTTCCTCAGCTCGAGCCTCGAGAATTCAAAAAAATATTTTTCATTTCCGCGAACGTTCGAAAATCATGCTCAAAATTATAAATATTTTTTTCATTGTTATTTGCCAGTGCAGTCCGAATTGTTTTTTCGCGATCAATTTCGTTTTTGTTATCACGAGCAGAGGAGAAAAAAAAAGACAGAAAAAGATTGTTTATCGTTCCTTGACTTCTTGTTGCTCGTTCGCCGACCCGAACAAAACTCGCATTTTATGCATTGTATATTTTTTATGCATGAAAAAAAAGGAATTAGCGCTCTGCACGTGGCATCAACAAGACGTCATCGAGGTAATTGCATCTTATTCACAATTTTTTTTCTTGAAACAAAAGACGAGAAACACGCGTTTCTGCACAAAAGCCGGGGAGGTCGTTAATCTCTTGCAGTTCGATAACAAAAATCGATGAAATCACAACTGGAAATTTTTTACTTCCTCGTTGCATTAAAAAAATATTTGACATATTTTTCATGTTGACGAGTTCGTTGGAATTCCGTTTATGAATAATATGCGTTCATACGAATTTACGTGTACATTCAACCGTTCTATTATTAGCGTCGTCGCTCCGGCGTTGAGACGCCTGCGAAATTTCATCCCGCGTTCAGAAATTTTCGAGAATTGTCACGAGAGAAAAAAAGCGCTGAAATTTAGGGTAGAGGGGGGCAAAATGGGGTACTTGAGAAAATTTTCTGATTACAAGAGTTTAAATATGCTGTTTTTTTTGTTTTTTAATCTCAAATGAAAGAAACAAACTAAATTTTAAGCTGCCATGAGAAAAAATAAATTTTTTTAGCCAACAAAATGGGATACCCCTCCAAAAAGTATGAAAAAATTTTCTTTTTTATAATTTGTTAATTTATTATTAGCTTTGACGCCTTGTTTCAAGTATCTAATTGATAATTTATTTTCAGTTTCGTTTAAATGTCTCATTCTTAAGAAGATCAACTTTTTCTATCTGCTATGTTGGTTTTCGATTTTTGATTTTTAATTTTTATTTTTGTTTGAATGAGTCTTGGGCACCAAACATAACGTTCTTGGTGAAGAAAACGTTGTTTAATATTAAACTTTATTAAATTTTGAAATATTAAAAATTTTCACCAAATTCTCTACCCTAATTATATATAGGGTAGTTGGGGGCAAAATGGAGTACTCAAGAAAATTTTCCGATTACAACGGTTTAGATATGCTGATTTTTTGATTTTTTAATCACAATTGAAGGAAACAAATTGAATTTTCAGCTGCCATGAGAAAAAGTAAATTTTTTTAGCGAACAAAATGGGGTACGTACCCCATTTTACCCTTCCAAAAAATTTCTTATTTATAATTTGTTAATTAATTTATTATTAGCTTTGACGTTTTATTTCAAGTTTCTAATTGATGATTTATTTTGATTTTCGTTTAAATGTGTCTCATATTCTCCAAGAAAATCATCTTTTTCTGTCTGCTATGTTGGTTTTTGATTTTTGATTTTCAATTTTTGTTTCAATGTGTTTGAGAATCACCAAATACAATGTTCTTGGCAAAAAAAACCCTATTTGATATTAAACTTTATCAAATTTTGAAATATTACAAATTTTCACCAAATTTTTGGGGCATCTCATTTTGCCCCCCTCTGCCCAAAGTAAAAAATGGGGTTCGATAAAAAATGAGGATGAATAAAACCAAATCGGAGTCTTAAAATAAAAAAGAGAGAAAGAGAACTTTCGTGTGTGTTTGTGTGTGTTCGGGCAGGCGCACGCACTCTCGAGGAAAGAAAGTTTCAACGGCGCGGTTCATCGACACCGCGATTCTCGCGACTTTTATAACAGGATGGGGGCGGGGGTGAGGGGAGGTCGTTGAGGCAAAAGACCGACTAAAGTTCGACGACGTTTGCGCGAGGCTCGAACGAAATTCTGTTTGCGAGCACCCGCAAGTCCGACAAAGGAAAAAAAAATTCGAGTGTGCAAGAGAGCACCAAAAAAAAGAAGAAAAAAGAGAGAGACAAACGAATTGTCGCGCACTCACCTGTGTGGTGTCGAAAACTTCAACAGTGTCAAAGTCAGCGTCAAGGCCACACGGATTTTTCTCTCCCCTTCGGAGATAAAGAAATATCGAAAAAAATGAAAATGTGTTTTTTTTGCTCACCTGCGTTTTATCAAGTCCCTCCGTCGCTTTCTCTCGATCGCATCTCGAACTCTCGCTCGACGACTTCCCGAGGCTGACGAACTTGCTCGGAAGGTCACGCGCTCATTCGCGTGGGCGACATCTCACACGACCAGAGGCAGGAAAAAAAATAAAATCGTAAAAACGAGCGTAATATTTTTATCGCTTTATCTCATTTTTTGTCTCCTTAAATCATCATTTTTCTCACATTTATTCTCGTTAATACGAGAGGAGGAATATAAATATAGTTACAAAAGAGTTTTTAAATATTGAACAAAGGAATATTAATCGTTGAGTTTTTTTATTTGAGGAGAAAAAAAATTTTCCAACAACATTTAAACATTTCTTCGTTATTAAAGAATTTCCAACGAATTTCACATTTTTTTCTTCCTGTTTTAGGAAAAAGAAGCGTCAAAGATTATGATCAGAATCACGTAAGAATTTTTCCAAATTCGCGACGTTTCCTCATTGGCGTAACGCGCGCTCTCTCATCGTTGTTGTTGTTGTTGTTCGCTCGCGCTCGTGATCGGGAGAGAATTTTCAACGGGGGGATAAGGAGAGCGAGGAATTCCTCGCGAGCGAATTAATCGCCGTCAACGAGACACGATACCGAGTTACTCAATCCCCTGACCCTACAACCACATTCACATATATGTATGCACAATAATGCAATAATTGTTGCAATTATTGTTGCGAGAGCAGAATAATCGGGAGATTGCGCGTATTACGTTTTAAAACCGCAAGTACTTTTTAGATATCTTTCATTCTGGCTCCGAAGAAAATTATCGTCGATATGAACCCTTGAGAGTAAAGCTGCAAATTTTGCATTATGATCGATTTTTTAAATATAGAAACTTTTTATTTTCAACAGAACATTCTCAAGTGCTATCGAATATGTTTTATTATATTTTTTTATAGTTTTATTTTATTATAATATAATTAACTGTAATATTTTATTATATTCCTTTTTTGTTGGTTATTATAATATACATTTATTTTATTATGAGCCCTTCCTAGTAAAATTAAAAATTCTAAATTATGATCGATTTTTCAAATATAGACATTTTGTATTTTTAACTGAAAATTGTCAACTGCTATCGAATATATTTTATTGCAGTCGATTTTTGTTCGTTATTAATATACAATTTTTTTATTCTGGGTTCCAGAAAAGAAAATCGATACGAACCCTTCCTAGTAAAATAAAAAATTTCGCATTATGATCACTTTTCAAATATAGAAATTTTGTATTTTTAACTAAAAATTGTCAACTGCTATCAAATAGATTTTATTACAGTCCATTTTTATTCGTTATTAATATACAATTTTTTTATTCTGGGTCCCAGAAAAGAAAATCGATGCGAACCCTTCCAAGTAAAATTGAAAATTCTGCATTATAATCGATTTTGTAATACAGAAATTTCGTTTTCTTGGTTAATGGTTGTCATCTTTTATCGAATATCTTTTTTACAGTAAGCTTTTTCCTCGTTGTTGACATACAATAATTTTTTTATTGTCAGTTCCAGAAAAAAAAACGATGATTTTTCAAATGTAGATATTTCGCATTTTTTGGTATAAATTTTTACCTCTAATCAAATATTTTTTTACCAATACTATTTTATTTTCCTAAGTTCAAAAAAAAATCCGTACATTTTCCAACAAACTTTTCAGTATCGATTTTTCAAAAATAAAAATTACTAAAAATACATAAATCGAATTTCATTCACCGAAAAAAAATTGTTATTGATTTTTTTGTTTTTTTGTAGCATATGTTGATGTGCCATAAAAATCGACGATACACAATTTTATTTATAGCGCTTATAAATAAAAGTTTGCGTTTGAGTATAAACAGCCGAATCTTCTCTCCTCGAGATACGTATTCAGCTCGTTAGTGTTATGAAGTATGCGATTATAATTCCAGAAAGCGAGACAGCCAATCGAGTCCAACGAGATAACGATACGATTCCTTTCTATCTTTCTCTGTTTTTTTTTTTCACTCATATGCACAAACACGAATTTCTCATTCGAGCAAAGACGCAAAAAAAATTGGTCTCCTTCCTTTTCTCGAATATTTAGTGAGATCTCGCATCCGGTTCAGTAACTTTCCAGTCATTTCTCGATTCGGTATGCATTTGTGCTCGCTATACGTAATACACGCACCTCACACGATCCGCTCATCAATTCCTAAATCACCTCGCTCAAGAAAAAAAAATTCGAGAAACGATCAAAAGTCCCGAGCGGACTAATTTTCCAGCCATTTAAAATTGATAAAAAAAATATTTAAATTAACAAGTATTCGGTTGACGATTTCTCCGCTCGGATTCCAAGTCGGGAAGGAGGTCGATGATCTGGAATTTCAGTGCCAGGAAAATTTCAGTGGCACGGAATAAAAAAAATGCACGAGAATGAATCGAGCATGATCAGGGGCTGGGAAAATCGGTGATTTTAATTTTTTTTTTTATTTTCTTCATTCTCTAATCGTTCGTAAAAATAAATAGCGTAAATAATTCTCGCCGGAATCTCGAAAGAGAACGGCAAATGGGTCGACGGTGAGCTCGACTCTGGAACACGCACGGCGTTCGTCTTTTTATCGTGTGCTGTATACGATACACCATTTCACCTTTCTACTTTGCAATCAAGCACTTTCATATTGCTTTCACTCGCTCGATGAAAGTACACACCTCCCTCCTCCACCTCCTCCTCCTCCTCTTCCTCTTCCTTCGTCTCAACCTCACTGACGCAGTCGTGTAATACTCGAATCGCGTATATATTCTTTTTTATTCACCTCGACACAAATATAATTCCAGAGACTATTTATAAATCGAAGGAAACGATTCCAAAGGGAGACGTCCGATTTTTCTTCTTCCGAAAACGAATGGACCGGATGCGATGCGAAATATTTTTCCACATTTTTCCATTCCGAGTAATTCACGGGATCGGTGAACCGCCTCGAGATCCTTTTTCTCGATCTTTCGGAGAACTCTCTCATTCAGGGCCAGTGAACTTTTGACGAGAGCCCAAAAAAATGTACACACTCTTACGCACTTTTAAAAGTGTTACAGTACTTTTGTTTACACTGGAAATTTCCTTCGGTTTGAATAATTCAATGAAAATATACACGAAGAAAAATTATTTATTTATTTCAAATGAAGAAAAAGAAAGAAAAATTGTATGATAATCTAATCCACATCATTGAACATTAGTCATTAATAAATGATTTAGAATACTTAGAATACTTAAAAAAAAAAATTTAGAATACTCAAAAAAATAATTAAAAATCTCAGCGATTTTATAAAATCGATGAAAATACACCCAAGAAAAATTGTTTATCATTTTAAAGAGAAACTCATTTCATGCTAATCTAATCAGCACCATTGAACATTAATCATTAATAAATTAATTATAAATACTTAAAAAAATAATAAAAATACTCAGCAGTTATAAAATTCGATGAAAATACGGCCAAGAAAAATTACTTATCATTTTAAAGAAAGAGAGAGAGAGAAAAATTGTATGCTAATCTAATGTTAACACCATTGAACATTAATCATTAATAAACTATTTTATAAATATTTGAAAAATAATAACAAAGCGTCAGCAGTTATACAAACGTGAAAAATTTGATAAATGATTAAGTGATCAAATAATAAATGAAAATTAAAATCGTCGATTGCGTGCGCAATTTCGATTACACCTGCAACATCATCATCATCAGAGAGTTATTATAGTTTCCCTATTACTTTACCAGTTACACTTTCTCCCTCATGTTTTTCTCGATTCCTTATTTGTCACGAGTGCTCGAAGCTCGTAGATCTTTTCTCCTATTGGAACTTTGCCAATTTTAACTAAAAAATCGACGTTAACATAATTTTTTTTAAAAAATGGTGAAAACAAAATATAATTCTTTTAATATTAAATGTGAATACCTCAATAAATCAGAGACTCGATAAAGAAATCAAAAAAATTAAACGTTCACATTTTTGTATTCTTCTGGAAACAACGATCTTAAAGTATATATTTAACGGTAGACGCGCAAAATTTTATTATTTATAAATAATGGTAATTAACGTGCTGTTGAAGATCGCGTGTTGTTTCCACGGTGAAAGCCATGGAATTTGCACCACATTTTTTGCGATACCAACAAATACACGTGTGTGCATGGACGAGGTGTTCGTACATGAACGCGTATCTGAACAGAATAGAAGCAAAACTCTATCGAGTCATTGGACTTTTGCGTGGCGAACGCGTTAGCTCGATCCCTTCTGCCAGAATAAGGAGAAAGAGTGACGAGCACCTCATCCGGTCTGAAGGAATCATCGGTCAAATTATATTATTACCTCCGTACACCAGCGAGAGCGGGTAATGAGAATTTCTAACGAAACGATTAGCCGTGCATGAGTACATTCTCGTTTAAGGGGTAATGCCGGTTCAGTGATAAAAAAGCCGAATATCTTTAAACATTTTTTTGTATCAATTTATGAAGTGATTTACAATTTTATTTGAGAATTTTGTTATGCAAGGATTTAAGTTCTAACGTCAATATTTTTCATAATTTTCGTAATGGAAATTTCTTTCTTATTATTTATTCTTGGCTAGGACACCGTCGAAATGATTTTTTTACTTGTTCATATGGAAGTAAAAAAAATGTTTAAAATGAAATTTTCAGTTATCAAACAAATTTTTAAGTACAATATCATGTTACTAATAGACACTAAATTTAAAATCAACTCTTAAACTTTTTAAATATAATTTAATGCACTAAAAAAATTTCAATTATGCAAAAATTTTCGAATAGTTTTATCTAAAACTCTTCTAAACTAAACTAAATCTGTAAAAATCCGAAGAGGGTATGCAGGGTAAACTCAATAAATAACTAACTATCTAAGCTAAATCTAAAACTGAACTAAATCTAAACTAAAACTAAATCTAAGCTAAATCTGTAAAAACCCGAAGAGGGTATACAGGGTAAACTCAATAAATAACTAACTATCTAAGCTAAATTTAAAACTGAACTAAATCTAAACTAAAACTAAATCTAAGCTAAATCTGTAAAAACTCGAGGAGGGTATGCAGGGTAAACTCAATAAGTAACTAACTATCTAAGCTAAATATAAAACTAAACTAAAACTAAATTAAAAACTAAATCTAAAGCTAAACTAAAACTAAATTAAAAACTAAATCTAAAGCTAACTAAAACTAAATCTTAAACTAAACTAAAACTAAATTAAAAACTAAATCTAAAGCTAACTAAAACTAAATCTTAAACTAAACTAAAACTAAATCTAAACTGAAAATCTTTCAAATCCTAATAAAATCTCATGAATGGATAGTACACTTCGAGTACGTTGCCCATGAATGCAAACACGCCTCGATCAAAATTCCACATCGGGCAAATCGATAAGGGCAACTACCTGCCCATTATGCCCCGTGTCCACGACCGGAAGGTAAATTTTCCTCGAAGCTGAAAAACGTTGACCGATAAGGTCCTCCGATCACGGTCATTGTCTCGAGTTCAACGAGCCGAGGGAATAAAAAAAAATTCTTATGCAAAGAGAACGAGAGTACAGGAGAAAGATCTCGTAAATCAATTCGAGCATCAATTAATGTTTTCTTTTCTCGAATATACAAAAGAGAAAAAGAGATCGTTGTACTCTCGAGCACTGCACGTATATAATCCTGAGGCAAACAAAATCGGATAATTTCGAACTTTGTCTCATTCTTTTCTCGTTTCCACCGACGCCGGGAAGACTCAAATCAAAATAAAAGAAAAAAAAAGAGAGAGCGAGAGGACTCGAGACAGCACTCTCGTTTTTTATCCTTCATCTTCGTTCGCAACGCGGATATTTTCATATAAAAATAGCAATAAAATTGCGAGCTTGGTGAGCGTTAACGAAATTGCATAAAAAGATCGGGCTCGGCGATGAGAGAGGGACACAGAGGAGGTAGAGAGAGAGAGGAAGAAGAAAAAGAGCGAAGGTGACCCCCGGGCGGTGATTCATGAGAGGGCTGATGCCCTCGTTGTCTGGCCTCTCTTCCGAGCACCGAGCAAAAAAAGGAAAAGAAAAATCATGGAGTGGGGATCCCATGTCAGAATCCGCAGTGGGGAAGAGGAACGTGCCAGCCTCGGAACATTTTCACAACCAACATTATTCGGCGAAATTCTCGATCCTTTGTTTCCTCTCCTCGATTACTCATTTTTATCAGCTCAAATGAACAAATGCACGCTCACACGCGCGACAAAACCTCTTATTTTATTATTACTCATTAGTTATCCACCTACGCGTTTTTCTTCGTTCCATCAGCCATGTTGGATCGACTTGCTTGCTGGAATCAAAATTGAAATTACTTTTTCATTTTGGATAAAAATTTGTGTGTGAATTTCTTCTTCTTTTATTACTCATTGAACATACACATTTGTTCTCACTCATATTATAATTGAATATTTTTTATTTGTCCAGCCATGACTTAATAATTCACGTTTTTTATGATGAAGCCAAAATTTTGATTGTTTTCTGGCTTTTAATAGAAAACCAGAAATCCTAGCCACTAGACCATACCGGAAATCATTCTACAGCAATCTGAAAAAAATCAACATGACATCTGGTGGCAAAATATTGCATCATTTTGAATGGTGCAGATTCGAAGTAAAAATTATTATAATTATTACAACTATTGTAATTATTATTGCACCGTTGTCATTGCAATTTGGACTATACCCCACAACTATGTCAAATTCCAATAGAATACATATTTTGATAATATTTTAGATCCGATCCTATACCAACCAGCCTAAAAAACTTGTTACCCAGAGGATGATCGAAAAACAAAAACAATTGGCGAAATTATGTCTCGACGGGAGAATGAAATAACAACAGAGAGGATTTAATTTCATTAACCATGGCCCTGATCTTGGGCTCTCGTTTATTCCCGCGATGAAGAGCGAGAGAGAGGGAAAGAGAAAAAGGGGAGAATAGAGGATAGACGAGAAACGATTTGGAGAGGACAGACGGTGCGAGATCTCCTCGATGAAGATTCTCCGCCGGGCGCAGAGCCTCGAGGATATTCGCGGAGGGGAAAAATTTACCGAGCGCATAAAACCGCAGAGCTCCGCGCTCGCCGACCATCATCCATATCCCCACTGTTCTATGCTTCTATCTTTCACTCTACAAATACGCACTGGATACGCAACAAATCTCTCTCTTCGCTCTCCTCGTACTCCCCGAGCCATCCACCCACACCGAATGCTCCTTGACGCGACCTCCTCGCGGATACACCGATTGCACTTCTCATCGCACAACGCATTTCTCTTTTTCTTTCTCTCTTTCCACCGTTGATATCAGTGAAACTTTGATATAATCCATTTGTAATTAGAATTAAAAAATTTAATTTATGCTACGTACTTATATGCTATGTCTGACAATTTTTACATTGTTCTCAAAAATATGTATTTTGCCCATATTATAACTGTGAGGCATAATAAAAATATGGATATCTGTGTTTCTTACACATAACTTGCCTCATTCACGAACATCGTAATGCAATTGATAAATCGTTACTCATTCCCCTTTTTATTTTTCTTTTAATCATAGTTCTTAACATTATGAAAAAATATGGTTGAAGAGTATTTTTCGTTGTTTTTCGAAAGTTGTATGAAAATTAATCAATAATAGTTTTCCGAAATTACAAATCGAAAACGTGGAGTGGTATCTCCGAAACCAATAGAGCAAAAATCAGAAATAATGGGTACAAAGCTTGTTCGCCCCCAAATTGGGGAAGGGGGGATCATAAGCAGCAACTCTGTTTACTATACCACCCCTCCCCCCGTCAATGTTAAATATCAAAAGTTGGTAATTTTAAAAAATTACGTTGATGGTTAATGATTCCCCCACCCCGAAAACCCCACCCCCAACCTACAAGCCCACCCCAATTGAAGATCTCAAAAATCATCGTTCCTGGTTTTAGTAAAATTAAAGTTTCTGTAATACTTATGTACCCCCAATGATGAAATAAAGCAAACTTATGTACCCCCAATGATGCAATTTCGATTGATGATTATGTACGCTTTTGCATTTAAAAAAGTGGTCGTGGTATGGGGATTTAATGAATTGGGGGAAGAGTGGGTGTTAGGAAGTGGAGGTATGTTTTTTACCAATGCGGAAATTTTGGATTTTCAAAAATCGCAAACTTTGAACCTCGATACCCTGAGCTCCGCCTAGTTGGTGGTTTTGCAGTGGGGGCATTTTCCCCCACACCCCACCCATTTCGGAAGTGGGAGAGTTTTTACTTAATATTTTCCATTTTTGAAACGGACCTACACAATGTTGCGGCTTCAAATTTGGATACATCGTACATTTTTTAAAAATGCATTTATTTACTCTATAACACACCATTAATTCAACATTCTAATTTGATTTTTTTTAATCATAAAAGATTGATCATGATATGAAAGAATATAAAAGTTGTGAAATGTCTCCTCTTTCCAAGTTTCGGTCCATGCAAAATCCATCAATCTTTACGTTTAACTGAAAAGTACATTTATCAACTCCAACTCTTTACAATTCTTTTTTTAAAAATTGATTTATTTTTATAATTTTCGGAAAAAAATTGAAGGTGAAGAAGCGCGATAAGCCGCGAGTTCCCTGAAAGTCTGCCGCGCCGAGCGAGGAGTAATTTGCTCCGAGTCCGGTTGGGGCGCACGAGCTCGTCGCACTCGCAGCAGTCGTTCACCGGCGCACGAGAGAGGAGTACGAGAGCCTCGGTAATCTCGTACAATTCGTGTATGTTACTAAACACACAGAGAGATAGACAGATAGAGAGAAGAACCGAGCGAGCGAGGGAGCGAGAGAAGATAGGGGGAAAAAGCTTGAAAAGAAGCGAGAAGAAGAGAAGAGGGAGAATGACGAGGCGCGTAGATTGTGTTCAGGGGAGGTAGACACAGTGAAAATAGCAAGCATACCCGACGACATTGGGAGTCGACGCGCGAGCCGCGCGGGTGGGGGTAACGCTCGGGATCCCTCGTGGCGCGGGGTGGGGGTCACGGCGAGCCGCGAAGACACACGCGCGGAGTGGGGGCCGACGGCGGCGCGGAGGAGGCGGCGGAGAGAGACAGACTTACCGAACGGAGTAGCGGAGGCTCACGCGGCAATCGGCATCGAGTCAGTTAGCAGCGCGACATTGGAGAGATCAGACATCTTCGCGAGCAGTCTTAGCGTCTCTCATCAACTAGCAAAAAAAAAGCTCGACATTTGTTTAATTATTTTCGTCGTATTTGACGAGAGATCTCGCGTATCCCGAGCGGTTTGAAGTAAAGAGTTTGAATAACAATCAAAGGATAACGAGAATCGTTCGAGTGCCAACGAAAGGACCAAATCAACACTTTCTACGATCCAGTGAATCGTGCCGGGTTGGTTTTTTTTGTTTTTTCGTTTATCTCGACTTCGCTCCGAGTGTCATCCGTGCTTGATGGGAACAAGGCACGACCAAGGTCGGCTCTCGTAATTGTTGGTAATTCGCGAAAGTTCCCTCCCGATCATTCGGATGACCCAAAGGTGCCACTTTTGGACTCGCAATTTCGGATGATATATTAGTGTGACAAAACCGACGTTACCTCAAATTCGGACTGTCCGAAAGTTCTAAAACACTCTGTGGATTTTTAACGAGTACTTAAATACAAAATTTCGTTTTTACGATCTCTGCTCGAATTTTCGGAGAATCTGAGCGATCGTGCGAAATTGGACAAAGTGGATCGCGTCCCAGGCGTCAGGTCCAGATTGGAAGAACATTTAACGATTGGTGAGTTTCTTTTTTTTTTTTTTGTAAACCTGTCATTTTATCCTCGTCCATTATTTTTCACTCATCTCTCAATTTCGATATCCTCGTCATTCCGATCTTTCCTCGCAACAATGTTGCAACCGATTCGAGATCGAATCTCGATTCTCGGAATGAATATTCGATAGACACCGACGCAATCGGAACATAATGCTCTATTTTGCGGACGCTGCGGATTTCGTGACGTTTCCGAGCTAGAGCGTTGCGTCATTCGGGTTCACCAAACTTGGCGCAATTTCCTCAAAGACGAATGAGGAAAGATACGAGGACGATCTATTAAATTGAAAAAGATTTCATCACCGAATTTCGTGAATAAAATTTTAACGATATCAAAAATTCGATTAAAAAATTAAAACGAAAATGAGTGAATTTTGAAAAAACGCAAAATGCAAGAAATTTTAATTTTGAAAAATCAATCTGGTCGTGATGATCATCAGAGATTGAGGATAGAATTAATAAGGAAAAAAAAAGAAATGCACATGGATCGAAAACGAGGAGGAGCGAGGAGCATCGATGCACCGGCTCAGCCAGAGCGGGAGCGAATGCACGTGGAGCGAGCTCTCGACTCTATACTCACGACTCTCCCACTTCATCATTTTCCCTCTCCTCACTAAACAGCAATACCCTCACCGAGCGTTGTTTTTCCGCAATGTCGCGCTTACGCACGTGTAACCTCTGTTTATTTTTCTCTATATTTCAAAAACACGGGAAAAATATTTTCTACGAGAATCTTATCTCTGTCAAATTGAACTCTTTTAAATTGACATTTGCGATATTACGAGTAAATATTCTTTTTGACGTTTTCTCATTGGCATGAACATTTTTTTTTACGTGGGATCCTCTGGTACGCGTGGAGGAGTGAAGAATTGGAAATATTTTTTAAATGTTTCAAAGTGGATCAAATTTTGTGATATCGTTCTAAAATTTATGAAAAATGTTTATACTAAATTTATACTAAAAAATGTTTATACTAAATTCACTAAATGGCCATATCTAAAGTTTTTAAAATCGACCCTTTGTGAAATTGAACTTTTGTGTCTTATAAAAAAAATCGTATGTAAACGAGAAATGATAACATCTGGATCAAATGTCTTACACATTTCATGATAATTTTATTCAATGCTAAATATAAAATATCCATTAAAAACTCACTAAATTTTTTTTTATCAAACAATTATTAAAATTTTTAATCTATCACTTTATATTCTGGATATACACATGCAACTTTTTTACTAACCAAATTTATAAACTTTGCTAAATCCACCTCAATATAAAATGACTTTTATCGAGAATTGTAATTTGACATTTATGATTTTTTTCCTTTTTTCGGATACCGATTTTTGTTCTCCCACGAGTTTTCTCTCTTTCCCTTTCCACCTTCGGTGCATCGAGAATTGTTAACCTCGAGCAAATCTCCCTCTCTCGACGAGACTCGGATAGACGGTACGCGGAACGATCTCCTCTGTGCTCCTCTTTATTCCGAGGTGCACTGAGGTAGGCCTAGCTAGTAGCTATATATATATATATACATATACATATATGTATACGTATATGTACGTATATATATGTACAATATAGTTATAGATATAGGCACGGGCGCGCGCGTGTTTTTCCCTCGTGGCTCGCGTTCACCCGCAAAGTGGGCCACGGCCCAATTTACAGCCTCGCGTGCGCACACGCGTATACGATATATTCCGTACACCTTGTGTATTCGCATACAGACGCTCTCCTCGACCAATCACAAATGCGTTTACGAGTATGTAATCCTCGACGGACCAACTTTAACAACTTGTCGCTTGCTCTCTCTCTCTCTCGCTCACAGATTTTTTTTCTTTTCTTGTAAGCGACAAACTTTAGACATCTAAATGAACGTGCGTAACCCGTTTCATGGACTCTGGCGATTACGAGGGGCAGACTCTGTCCTTCGAACGATTCAGTTACCTCGTTCTCGTAATAAATTTTTTTTTAGATCGATATTTCGAGAGGATTTCTCGAACTCTTGATAAAAGTTGAGAGCTCCAGTTTTTTACAATTTGTTTTGTTAGTTCTGGGATAGCAAGGACAATTATCGAAATTTAGACAATTTTTTGACATTGGAAATGATTTTTTTTTTTTATAATGATTTTATGATGATTTGTCTCGGTGGCAATGACCGATTTTTTTTTCCTTGGATTAGAGTTTATTTGGATCAGTTAATGAGGTAACAATTCGTCAATTCAAATTGTTCAAATAATGTTACTGCATTTTTTGGATCAAAATTTATTTGGATCAATATGAAAATTTGTTAATTCGATAACAATTTGTCAATTCAAATTTTGAAAGTAATTTGCATTTTTTTGGATTAAAATTCATTTGGATCATTACGAGGATAAATTAATTCGGTAATACTTCGTCAATTCAAATTTTTAGAATAATTTAATTGCATTTTTTTCAAATCGACATTGATTAAAATTTCTGACAATGATTCACTTGATTTGTTTTCCCGTAACAATAAATTTTTCTCATATATCGATCATGAATCCGATTCGAATTAAAAGTTCGATAACTGTTCTATTGTAACAACTCTAATTTTACGAATGATTCATCATTGTTCACGACATGATCGTGTTTTTGCTTCGCACCTCGAATCGATCATTTTTGACTTCGTCGAAAATTTGATAACTCACGCTCTCCCCGTAATTCTCACAATTTTGGTTTTTCCGCTGAAAATCATCCCACGGTTCGGACGCGTACAATGTTTCAAACGCGTATAAATCGTGCGGCTCGCGCTCGATGGGATTAACGGTAAGAAGCGAGTTCAGTGGGACACACGACGGGTGCACCTACTTTCTACGATAATTATACCTGTCCGCTCACATCCTTCGTAAAAAGACGTCTCTGCCTTTTATTCCAGAGAGAGATAAAAACATGAAAAATTAAAAAAAAAACACATTTTCCTCGTCACGGGGAATAACAATTCAAATTTTCGACGCCCGTGACAAATTCCGTTCTCAAATTTATTATAACTCGAACACAATTAAATTCTCGTTTGTCCTCTATATTTCGAGCAAACTTAAAATAAATATAATTTAAAATCTGGTAACAAAGGAGATTACAGAATTGAGTACGAATAAGTATGAAATCTCGAAGTATAAAAATGATAAAATCTAGATCAAGGTTTTGAATTTCGATTTGCGAAACGAGTACGGTAAATACGTATAAAATTCACGAAAAAGCAAGATCGAAGTACGTCTTTGTTGTTATATTTTACAAGACAAAAGTATTTTTGTGCTTCTCGGATCTCTTTGTGCGGTCGATGATGACGACGTTGAGGATGAGGCGAGAGGAAATCCACGAAATGTGGATCAATGCCACGGAATACGTTTCACGCGCAATTTTTCCTCATACGCATGAATTTGTCCCGAAGAATAATGAAATTTTTATCACTAAATTCGGTCGAAATTGAACAAACCATTAGAATCGAATTTTTTTAAATTTTGTTCTCCTCCCTCCTCGATTCTCGGCTATCCATCAGCGCGTGTAAATATAAAAATGTCGTTAAGACACTTCAAATTGACCCGATGTTTACACAGGTTCGCGTTTTCCATCGCGATCGATCGCTATTTCCTACCACGTGCTAATTGGCCGATCCTAATTAACGGACAAATAACACTCTCGATCGAGGAGTGCGTGTCGCAATGATGAATGAATTTCGTTTCATTGAACCCTCGCCCACAAATCTTTCCATTTTTGTATATCTCACGTTTATATGCGTGATTTATATAATCATCGTTACTGCTTTTTAATGGATAAATATTTTGCTAGGATTGTCCATTAACATATGCTAAACGTACTGATGATTAAATATACAAATTTCGATTGCTCGAATCTCGTTGAATATAGTCATGATAATTTTGAGTCGATTAAATTTGAGTACATTAAAAATGTACATTTTTATTATCGAGAGAAAAGCTTTGACTTTAAATTAGGAAATTAACAGCAAAAATAAGAAATTATGTTATAATCATTTTTATACTAATTTTTCGGTGAATGTAAGGAAGTAGAAAAAATGAATAAAGTTCTTATACGATAAAAAAATACAAAAATTTTTTAAATTTGC
Source organism: Cremastinae sp. B BG-2022a (assembly GCA_030522605.1). Lineage (NCBI taxonomy): Eukaryota > Metazoa > Arthropoda > Insecta > Hymenoptera > Ichneumonidae > Cremastinae sp. B BG-2022a. The sequence continues at coordinate 17,309 of JAPYYX010000804.1, forward strand.
AAATTACGAGCAAATTCAGTGTTTTATGTTTACATTGTTGTTTTTCAAACCGCGAACAAAAATTTATATGAATTTTAATTAAATTCAAGGAAGAAGAAAAATTAAATATAATTTTTATACGATCAGAAAATACGGAAAATTTTTAAATTAGTAAATTAGGAACAAATAAATTCAGAATTTTATTATTATATTCTTGCTTTTCCAATCGAGGATAATAATTTATAGTGATTTTTCATTAAATACAAGGAAATAAAAAAATAAATACAATTTTTATATAATCATAAAATACGAAAATTTATCAAATTAGCAAATTTCCAGCAAACGATAAATTCAGCATATCTCCAAATAATTTCCTAAAACTCGAACAATAGCACGCTGATTTCTCGATAAACGTAATCAAGTAAAAGGAATGAATAAAATTCTTTTTTCGATCAAGAAAAAATGACGAATTTTCCAAAAATAGGAGCACTCGCGATTAGCGAGTCTGGTAAGAAGTTTCGTACATTTGTCGTACATACAAAATACTTACAGACACATGAGACACACACACGTACAAAAAACTGATCTCGTTACGCAATGACAACGTCGCCACGCGTCGATCTTCCCTCTGCCCCGGAGCTACAACTTATTTTTTATCCGACTCGCTTATCTATCTATTACGCTATTACTTTATAGAGACACGACGAAGGAACGAAATCCGAACGTGCATGCACGGACGTTTCGCTCGCACACGCTGATAAAAATACGAGACCATTTTTATTTTTATTTTTATTTTTATTTTTGTATATCTATATTTTTCGCGTGTGTGCATATATTTTGCTTCGAGTCATTTCCATATAGTGTCCTATATATAAAATTATACATATATATTTTGTATATATGTGTGTGCAAATAAGAAAGAAGCAGATTGAATAACACGAATCATTGGACTTGCTCGTGAGTCACGCGACAAAACCTTCCGCTGCGAAAGCGACACATTATTTTACACATGCACACGTGGGAATTTCCTTTTTTCATCATTTATTTCCCATTTTGTCTTCTGGTATCGGTTGCTCATTATTTTTCTCCCTTCCTATTATTGTCTTCATTGTGTGTTTATTTTTATTTTATTTTTATTTTTGTTTTTCCTTTTTCGTCTTCCGTCGTAAAACGCAGCGCCACTTGGCAACGATTTTCATTATTGCGATCTGGGTATTGCGGGATGAAGATTATTCACGCTGTTTCTCGGGATGAATGAAGCATTTTCCCCAAAGCGTGGAAAAACGAATCCTGAGAATTCGATCGCAGACGGTCGCTTTTCGGGAAAACAGAATTTTATTACGCGCAATCGTTTTTTACTACGTTTTAGTTTTTGAATAAATTATCTTTGCCGTTTGCATAATAATTGTGTCAATAAGGAATATCCTGGGTACAAATGAAAATTTTGTAACTCGAAGAAACGTTCATAATATGTTATTATCTATTTTCTGATTAAATTAATTTTTACGTGTCATCATTTTTGCCAATACAGAACGCGAGATAAGACATTGTAACGTCTTATTCAATAACTTTATTTTGCAAATATTTGAAATTTTATCACGATCGATCGACGTTTAAATTCGAAAAAGCCCGAGTAGAAATTTTTTCGTGTTACATCCGGCGCTGATCCGGCGCTCGCCAGGCCTGATCAGCGCCGAATCAGGACTGGCGAGGGCCGGATCAGATCAGCGCCGGGTGTAACGCGAAAAAATTTCTACTCGGGAGGTCGATGAAACTTTTCTTCTTTTTTTTATTCTGATAATTTGATAATATTTTACGAAATCTATTTTCTGTTACATTAATTTTTATGTATTATAATTTTTGCCAATAAAAAACACGAGACAAGGCGAAGACATTAAAACGACGTCTTATTTAATAACTTTATTTTGCAAATATTTGAAATTTTGTAGATCACGATCGATCGACATTTTAAATTCAAATATGAGGTCGACATAACTTCAGTAAATTGAGTTTTTTTATTCTAATAATTTGAAAATACTTTTTAAAATACGTGACAAATTTGGAATTTTATTAAATTTTTTAAAATCATTTTATTTTTCAATTATTTAAAATTTTATCGACAACAATCGAAAACAATCGATGAAATTTCAATTTTTCTTTTTTCATCAGTAAAAATGACTTTTTTTTATTCGGGATAATTTGAACGTATTTTATGAAATACCCGACGAAATTGGGGAAAGGTTGATGGAACGGAGGAAGGCATTAATATCGCGATATATGGGCTGTTACTTTCTGTACGGCGCATGTAATACGATCGCGGTCAACGCTCACATAACAGCTCGCCACTGATACCGTTATCGCGGAGAGCGTCCCCTCTTTTTCTCTCCTCATCTCTCATTTTCGTCCTTCCTCTCTTTCCCATTACCGCCTATTACGTTTCCATGCGTTGTACTCGTTTTTACACATATCCTCCCTCATCTTTTGCAGTCTCTCCCTCGTTCTTTCTATTTACGTCTATCCACGTGGACCGAAGAAAATTTCAAATTACTCCGATCGAGACGATCCTCGATCTCGATTCTCACGTTTCCCATTATCGTTGTGCAATTTTCTACAACGAGTCCGATGCGTCGAAAACAAATGCTCGAATGAATATTTTTATTTAAAAAAACAGAATGAAAACATTTTTTTTCTTCCTTAAAAAAATTGTGATTAATAAACAATTGGGTGCCTCTGAGAAAAATGAGCAAAATAATAAGAAGAGAATAACAAAAACAGGAATAAATTTCCTCGTTTTTCTTGGTGCCATTAACGAGAATTTTAATTCAATCGAAGTTTCATGAAAAATGTGAGGAGCGAGGGAAAAGTGCATGAGTGAGAGAACGAGGGCCACGTGCTCTTTTTTCTTTTTTTTTTTTTTAATTGCGTACGTTTATCTCGAAAAGTAGAGACACACATTGACGGGATTGCGCAACAATAGCTCGAAGCAAATGTGTTCGCAAATAACACGATTCGAAGCTTTGGCTCATCATCTGCGTAAACAACGAAAATTTATACAATATTCTCGTTATTGGAAGTAAGAATAACTTGGGAATTTAATTCCATAATAATGTCGAGTTCAGTAATCGATCATTACTAATTTATTGAAATATTAAAATTACATGCGAATTTTTAAATTAAAAAAACATTTTATTGAGTAATTTAAAAAAAATTTTTAATAAAAAAAATCATATGAGTATTTTGTTTTAATTAAAAAAATGATTTCAAGCTTTTTGACATTTGCAAAAAAAAAATTTTTTTGACCTCTATCAATAAAATTCGTCGTCATCATTTTCCTCGATTTCATCGTGCATCGGAGGTATGAAGAATGAGATGAGTTCTCGTGAATTGATCGCATAATCGCAAGGCTTTTCGCAGAGTCGGGATGAAAAAACAAAAAAAAAATGAGCAGCGATTCGTCAAAGTCTCATGCAAAACGAGGACACGTGTCATTTTCAGTTTCTCCCTCTATCTCGTCACTATATAGGGACGTACGTCGCGGAAACCCCCGTGATACGCGTTCTCATAATCCCCTCTCGCGCTCGATCCTTCTGTCATCTCATTTCCAGATTGATGCAATTCGATGACATATACTGCGCACTTGTACGCCAATTTCCGACTAAGCGACACGTGATTCTTGATTCATCGCCTCGAGTCTTTTACTACGACGATAACGTCCGATCGCAAAAACAAGGAAAAAATACATTTCTTTCCTCTCGATGCTTCATCCACAGCTCGAAAAAAAACGATGTTGACGGTTTCATGAATGAAACTTTATGCAATATTACAGCGAAAATAAGAAAACGTAACGTGTTTGTCTGAAAAAAAAATGAAAATTGTATACACAATTCCAATCAAAAATTACGTCAGTCTGATCATCAGGTATAAATTCCAATTCCATGAACTCCTGATTAGATCCATAAAAATGTGGCCACATCCATAAAATTATAACTCAATCAATTTTTTTTTAATCATTATTTGAGATCATTAAAAAATTGTCTTTTCGAGTGAATTTTGATTAAATTGTTTTTTTATCAATTAAATTGATTTATTATTATTATCATCATTTATTAATAATAATTAAATTCATAAATTGATTAAATTGACTCTAAATTGATTTTGATTATCAATTTCTGCAATTTAATTCAGATTGACCTGATCAGTTTCATGCATATTTGACTGAATTTTCAAAAATATCTACGTCACTGTGTAGATAAACAAGATTGCGAAATATAGAGAAAATTAACGAAGTGGATTTTGATGAAAATCGATAGATATTGGATGAAACGTGAAAAAACGTGTCGAGCAATGTGACGGGCGTTTCGCTGCCGCTGTGTGTCGTCACACACGGAAGGTTTTGGCCGAAACGACACACGGTCGGAACTGCTTGCAGCGACGAATAGATACCGTACTACTTACGAGCTTTTCCGCATGCGTCACGCGCCACGGTTATCGCATCGTCTTCCTTCTCTCTCTTACATCAGCGTCGACGACACGATCGGTACGCTCGTTCGTTGCGTCTGGTCATACATTCAACATTGCGAAATATTTTTTTTTTTAAATAAAAATAACACTCCAAAAATATTTTGTGCGGTTTTTTTTTATTGCAACATTTTGTTTTTTATTTAAAAATTTTCATGATTAATGAAAATTGATGAAAGTGAGGAAAATTGCACGTTCGGAGTGTGTCGTGTGGGTTTTGCCCATGAGACCTCGACATAAATTTACGTCGATGAGACACTTTATCGAAGCGAAAGTTTATTCCTCGACTGAAAAATGAACGATAAAGACAATCGTTGGACTTGATGAAAACGAGCAAAGGTTGAAAAAGCCTTGGATCGAAAAATCCAGCTGGATAAAAGCCTTCTCGAACTCTCTGTTACACCATCGATGATATCTGCGAGTAACAAGAGCAGTCTATGTACATAATCGAGGAAAAAAATACGTAAAAATAGAAAAAGACGAATGTAATGAAGAAAAAAACGATATTATCTGGATTAATCATCCCCGTTGCGCTTATACATGAAATTAACGATAACGATTAAAATCCTTTTCGTGACGCACAGTCCATGATTCGTTTTTCTCATCCCTTCGTGTATTCTCAGTACCTCGATTTACGAATATCTTACAGAGTGACTCACTTTTTTTCAATTTTGCTCTTTTTTTAATTTTGCAGGATAAGGGAGGAAAAAACGAAGACGAATATATTTGAGAGTGACTCATTTTTTTCATTTTTGCTCTTTTTTTAATTTTGCAGGATAAGGGAGGAAAAATGAAGACGAATATCTTATAGAGAGTGACTCACTTCGTTTTTCCTCCCTGCAAAATTAAAAAAGAGCAAAAATGAAAAAAAAAAAAAATTTTTTTGCATGCGAATCCATTTATCGAATCCATTATTTTTTGCAAAAAAACTCAAAAGTCTGTGCATAAAATCACACGATAATATACGAGTGACTCATGTTTTTCATCCCTTATATCCTGCAAAATTAAAAAAAGCCAAAAATGAAAAAAAAATTTTATCGCTCATGCGAATCCATTTATCGAATTCATTATTTTTTGCAAAAATCTCAAAACTGTATATAAAATCACACGACAGTGTCCAAGTGACTCACGTTTTTCATCCCTCATCCCACAATCCAAAAAAAAGAGCAAAAAAAAAATTATCTCACAACGCACGGGAAAATTAGCATAGAGAAATAAATTCGTTCGTAATCGAAATCGTTATTAGAAATAATAAAGGAGGGAATCCACGTTTTCGAACGCACACGTTTCTTCTTTTTTCGTGACACGTGTTTTCCCGATCATGAGCACGCATACAGAGGCGGAGAGTTCTTTATCCGCGACGGAGGTAATACGTAACTCGTTGTCGTCGACGGCGTCACGTGGAGGGTACGACGCTCTCCGAGGAGAGGATCGTGCTCATGGGCGCGAGCCGCGTAATAATAATACAACTTTCCATGTCGCGCTATATAGCAACGACATTTAAATATATACACGCTAAATATGACTCACCGGGAACACGCGAGTATTTCTCTCGCTTTGACTTGTTCTTTTTCACGTTTTTGCTCTAATACAGGGGAGAGGAACAAGCGTTAGCGAATATATGTATATAAGTGTATATATAATACCCGTTGAGGGACACGCACGGAGGATGAGCGCTGCTCATACCCATCAACGATGAGAAAACGGAATTCGTTTCAATGTACGTACTAATACACGTACACGATTCTATTATTCCGAGAATGCGGAGAGCGGTCGGTCACCTCCTCCGTAACGAGCCATCCGTTACATCCAATTAGAATAGACACCGAAATTTATATTTCCCCCAACCTCTGGGCCCTCTAGCTCATAAAATTGTCACACGCGAGAAAAGAAAAACTAAACGACTTCGGAATCTTCAAATTTGTTACCGCGAATTGCGAGACGTTGCGCAAAATTTACGCTGGTGGTCTCAGGAATTTCGGAAATCTGACTCACAAAGTACTTTCATGTTTATTATTAAAATGTTACTAAAAATTTTCCAAGGTCGATTTTTTTTCTATCATTGTTGAATAGATAAAAAATTTAATGAATCAGGAAATTCGAAAATTGTTTATTGCTGAAATATTAATAAATTTTTTATCGTAAGATAAAAATAACAAATTATTAAATAGATAACAAGTATTAGAATAAATCACAAAATTTGAAAATTGTTTATTATTAACATAATTCAAAAAATTATTTTTGCAAGGTCGTTATTTCGAATTAGAGACTGATTTTATTTCTATCATTGTTGAATAGACACGCGTGTATAAATAATGAACTTCTTATCAGACGATATATTTTTATCGGAGAGGTTTGCTGTCGAATTTTTGATCGAGCAAAATATTTGTCTATTTCGGGTCTGTATTAAGATAAACGACTTTGTGTGCACATTGGTAAGAAAACGCGAGGTTGGACGTAATTATAATTATTTATCGAGTACACGCTCTGTTTTCATAATTCCGTACAAGAGTCAACTTTTCGTTTTTCTTCCTCGTCTCATCGTCTCGTCGTCTCTCGACGCCGCATTCTTCAATTTCTCCCACGAAAAATTTCTCATCCATCGAATGTACGAGAAATCTCGGAAGAGCCGACCCTCATCGGGCGTCCTTCCCGCTTTCCAGAATCAATAACCGGTGACCGGGAAAGAGCGGTCATCAAACTCGAAAAAATCAAAATCCATGCTCGAAGAGAGATCTAAAAATAATTCGTAATCGCGACGGAGACTCTTTTGAGAGAAAGCCACGTGCCTCTTCTCATCACTCGCATGGCGAATTTTCTAATCCAGCATTTGAAATTTTTTTTTAAAACAAATCAAAATCATTTTTGGGATAAAACTTACAATATTAAGAATTTAAAACATTTTTTTTTATTAAATTTTAATAAATATAAAATATACAAAATTGTAATGAATTTTTTTATTGTTAAAGATAAAGATTTTTTTGTATTTAAAAATGTATGCTCCGTCCATAGAAATGATTTTTTTTTATCCAAAATTAAAAATTGATAAATCTAATGAAAATTCAAAAGTTACAATAACTCTTGCACAAATTTTTTTAGGATATTTTTATATATTAAATTTTAATGATTATAAAATACAACAGATACTAATGAATTTTAATTGTTATAATGATTTTTTTTTAATTTAAAAATTGTTTTAATGAATTTTTATTATCAAAAATTAAAAATTCCCAATTCTGACAAGAATAAAAATTCACTTATGAAAAAATGACATAAATTTCTATCTATCAACTAGAATTTTTTGCAATATTTTGATTCAACTCCTATTTTTCGTTTCTCCGTAAATTTAACGTGCAAACGTTCAAATATTCCTCAATATCTCCACCTCAAAAGATATTTAAAACATAATGTAATACATGCGCGAATGAGGATATATAGTGCGATGAACCGGCGCTTATGTTCGCGTAGATAAGTTCGCATTGGCGCGATAGATGGAAATTAATAGAGGGCGCGAGAGAGAGGGAAATATGCTCGGGAGCACGTGTCTCGGATGTGGATACGCAGCCGCGGAGGAGAACGTATGCTCACCGCGGGCAACACGCGCTGAGCCGTTCTACACCAACACACGAGCGAGCACTATTATTGTAACGACAGCAATGTCCCTAGCGGTTTAAACTTACGTAATAGAAAGTCTATACACGATGTCCGAGAATATAGACGAGAAAACTGGTCTACGCTCCCCCCGAGCACTTGCACTACACCACGACCATTTTAATTCTATTTATCGTTTTATCTCTCTCTCTCTCATTCTCACACTCTGCACACACGTTTCACAGAGCTATGGATTTTTCTCCATTGTGCACGTATTCTTCCCTATCTATCGCTGCTTTTATCTTTGATCCACAATTTTCTCTGACTGTCGTTGAATTTTTCGATCCACCTTTTCGAGCGCGGTGACGCAACCGGAGAATCTTTACGAGTGCGCTATCAGCTCGGCGATGATGGTCATTACGAAATGTTTGTTCACCTCATTCTCGAAGTGGCGAATTTTCATTCTAATCGAAATTAAAAATTTTTTAAAAATTAAAAAATTTTTTTTTTTTAAGTTAAAAAAAGGAGATAACATTTTTGCAATAAAAAGCGCAATTGAGGTTTACGAATTTATGACTCGTTAACACCTACAATTTAGTTTCTGAGAATCCTCGCTACTAAGTTTCCTAGTACAAATAGTTACGAATTTTTATGGACTTTAATTCGAGGTCGACGAGAGTTGAACGACCTCGTTTTTTTTTTCTCTCTCTCTCTCTTTTTCCATGTTGGAGTCGCCAAAAACTCATAGGAAACTCGAAAATTCTGCGCACTTAATTTATCATCGGGTTTGACGCGCGCGCGCGTGTGCGTCTATGACGGAAGGAGCGAGAGAAAAGTGTCTAATCGCGGAGCACAAAAGCGAGAGAGAAAAAGAAAGAAAGAAATATAGATTTGAAAATGCGAGGGAGGACAGATAGAAGGGGGTCAACGATCGACCACAAAGTTCGCTGATCTTTTGGCGAGGTCGTTTTATTATTATCATTATTTCTCTTTTTTTCCGTAATTCTTTTTTTTTCTAACGCGGCCTTCCTCAAGGCTCGAGAGCGAAAAAAAATTAGCAGAAATTTCGGTACCAGAGAGAATTGAGCATTTGCTATTTGAGGTATTCCTAGCGCGAGGGGGGGGTATTGAAATTTTGATATCGTTTTTTCTGATATTCCAAGTGGATTGAGCATTTGAGTCCATTTGGAAAAGTAATTGCAAATTAACTAAAGCAAATTTTCGGTGAAATCTAAAGATAACTCTTTCATGCAAGGAATACAAATTAGTATCGAAGTTTAGTACACGAAAATTCAGTAAATAAATACAAAAAAAAAATTTCGGTAACTTTTTCTCGTCTTTTCATCAAATAAATTATTTTTTATAATTGTGAAATTTTTTTTTGTCATTGGGTACATAAAATTCATAAACATTTGTGTATTAAGTAACTAAATTTAGTCCAAAATTCTCGGTGAAATCTGTAGATAACTCTTTCATGCAAGGAATACCTCAAATTAGTCACGAAATTTAGTACACAAAAATTTCGTAAATAAATACAAAAAAAATGTTTTGGTAACTTTTTCTCGTCTTTTCATCGAATAAATTATTTTTTAGAATTATTATTTAAATTATAATTAAGTAACTAAATTTAGTACAAAATTTTCATTGAAATCTGAAGATAACTCTTTCATACCTTGAGAGAACAAAAATCGAGGATAGAATCAACGTGTTTTCTATCGCCTCTGAATTCCCCTCCCACGCCTCGAAACAATCCATCGCGAGCAATCCGCGAGTGTGCGTACATACTCGCGCTCTCCGCCTCCCCGAGGCTAAATTGCTCTTGTGTAATCCTCCATTACATATAAAGAGAGGAGATATATATAATACACGCGGACACTATCACGAGGAGAAAATGCAACGAGCTCGTGCACCACGTGTCTTCTCTCTCTCTTTTTTTTCTCTCCTGCACTCCGACACGATAATCGTGCGTTCGCGTTCTTGATCGTTGCATCACAGCCCGTTCCTATTTCTCGTTTCACAGACAAAGAGCCCCGTGATTCAGCTCGAAACACATCGAAATTCCACGACCATTTGTCGATTTTCTTCTCGACGCGATAAATTTTTTCTTTTTTTTCGATCGCGAGGGTCGAATCCTTCGTCAATCCGAAGGAAACGCTTTTTCCGCAATATTTCTTCCTTTTTTTATTTCATTTTGCTATTAAAAAAAAAATTATTATTCTCCGAGAGAGCAAAGTTGGTCGAGAGACGCTCGATAGTCCATGAAGATACGCGACCGTGGCACGATTCTCGCGTTTATATATCCACGTGCTCGCGTACGCGGACGCGATAATTGTATCTTCGCTCGAAGGTACGAACGAGGTGAATTTTCCGCGAGGTCGTTTGCCGCGGATAGACTCAGATTTTAAGTATTATTGCGTACGAAAATGGATCTATCGCTCGTCAGTGTCAATCCATTCCCACGTCTCGTTTCCTTCTTCCTCCTTTTCGAAGCTCTCTACGTGCCTCTCGATCCGTGTTGAGAACGCGCAGTGTTCCATCCTCACGTATCCTCGACCTTGTTCGTCGCGACGATCGGCTCCGTGTCTCATATCGATTCCCCCTGTATCGAGAATATCTCTCCTCTCGGGAGCCTTGACTATTTCCTGCTTTTTGTCTTCCCTCTTTTTCATTGTATTTTAATTGGAGTATCAGACTCTAAATGGAAATAAAGCTCGAACGGATCGATTGCTGATTTCGTACTTGAAGTTTGAAAAATAGATTTTCATTTTACTTGCTAAATTTTTCATTGAAATATTTTGTCGTAAAGTCCAGATGTAACGAATTTTTTATACACGAGAATTACTCGAATTTCATTAATAGCTCAAAAAATATGTTTTATAGTCTAGTATAACAAATATTTTCTTCGAGAAAATCAAAAATGTAAAAAAAAATCAAAATTTAAGTTAAAATTTAAAAAGAAGGGTGAAATAAAAAAATTTTTGACTTTTTTATTTTTTTTTTCAAAAACTACATTTCAAAACGAACAAAATAGCCTACAAACAAACGTAATTACGATAATTCAATCAGGAGATATGAATATTAGAAAATTACCATGTCGTTATATTTTTTTGCGATTTTTAAAACTTCATAACTTCGAGGCTTTTGAACATCAAGGGCTCAAAATACAGGATTAAGCATATTTTCATACGTACAAAAACATATAAAAAGTTCACCTAAATCAAAAATCACAATTTTTAAAATTTGTTGATTTGACATGGAATGGCCCATATATGCATATATGGGTCATTCCATGTCAAATCACCGAATTTTAACAATTGAAATACATATATGCACGTAAAATAAATAAAATTGAACCAAAAATTAAATGAAAAATTCTTTTTCTTTCCAGATGTTCTAAGAGGACGAATTATGGTGGCAGAGTTTGTCGCCCGTCAGAGTGGATCGCCCATCAACGGTGAAACGGCCTGTTTGAACGGGAACATGCCGGCGAGCCACACGATGGCGCACGCCGGTCACGGCGCGGGGAATCACGGTGGTCACGACGCCCACGGGCCGATGCCGCCGCTGACCCATCCGGGTCACCACGCGCTGGCGCAGCAGCAGCAGCAACAGCAACAACAGCAGCAGCAACAACAGCAACAACACAATCATCAACACAATCAACAGCAACATCATCAACAACAACAGCAGCAACAACACGAGCACGACCATCACAATCAGGGAAATCATCCAGAAAATTATCCCCAGAACTTCGACATAAGGAAAGAATTGTTCTCCCAGAGGAAGCAACGGGAATTCATCCCCGACAACAAGAAGGACGACAGCTACTGGGACAGACGGAGACGGAACAACGAAGCGGCGAAGCGATCGCGAGAAAAGAGACGCTTCAACGACATGGTCCTGGAGCAGCGAGTAATGGAGCTCAGTAAAGAGAATCACATTCTGAAAGCTCAGCTCGACGCCATCCGGGACAAATTCGGCATCTGCGGGGAAACGATGATCAGCGCGGAGCACGTCCTCGCGGCGTTACCCTCGGAGCCGGCGATAAGCGTCAAGAGGGCGAAGCTTCCGGCGTCCGCTTCCCTGATCTACGCCAGGACTCCGAGTCCCGTCCACACCTCCGTGATCCACCAACCCGTCAGCGGTGGTGCGCGATCACCCAGGTCACCCGGACAGCTCTACGTCCCGGAGAGCTCCTCCTCGGCGTACCCGGAGAGCGAGAGCTTTCAGTATCCTTATCCGGCCGCGGCCGCGATGCACTTCGAGACGTCCTCGGCTCTGAATCTCTCCAGGGGACGACGGGCGCAGTCACCCTTCGAGCTCTCATCCGGGAGCGGCGACGAGAGCAGTCACATCGTCGCCTGTCACAATCCTTCCTCGACCATAAACAATAACAACAACAATAACAACAACAACAACAACAACAGCCTACCCCACAAGCTCAGGCACAAGTCGAGAATCGGCGACAAGGACGCGGCCTCCGCGCTCCTCGCCCTCCAGGGCATAAAGCAGGAACCCGGACCCCGAGCCTCGCCGCCCTGGGACAACGAGGGATCCAGCGACGAGCGCGACTCGGGAATTTCCCTGGGCAACGAGTGGACGGGACCGGTCCAGAGCGTCCCCGAGACCGAGAGGGAAGTCAAGTCCAGGCTGGACCGCCTCGCCTCCGAGGTCGCCTCCCTCCAGTCGATCCTGCGGCTCAGCAAGACCGACTCGCCCCTGCCCCTGCCCACGAACCCCCTCAACCCCACGCCCATAATCAATCACCCGTTACCCTGAACGAGAGATTCACCAGGTCCTCGATTTACCCTCATCCCGGGCGACCTCGCGCCCGAGCCCGATCAACCCGGAGCAAAGAAACGAAAAAAAGTTCCTCGCCAGCCTCGAGGACGACTACCGAAACCCTCTTTCGCCTCCGAGATCGTAAAATGCTGACCGTACGACCTCAAAACGCGCATAATACGAAATCTTCTTCATTTCTTTATTATCCAGTCGCGGTTACCGATTCACGATCACCGCCCTCGTCATAGTACTTTATTTAATGCGATCCTTAGACTAAGTAAATTATGATTTTTCAAATATAAATTTATTCTCTACGTTGTTATTATTATTATTATTATTATTATATTATTAATTATTATTAATATTATTATTGTATTATTTTGGTATCGTGTTGCGCGATTTGTTATCCGGAGGCTGTCTCTGTCGAGCAACCGCGAAGCGTTTGATTATTCAGATAAGTGTAAATTTTTGTAATTCGATCGATCGATGATTAATTATCGATAAATTATAATTGATCGCCCAACCGGCTATCTCAACACCGCCAGAGTAAAGGAGGAGAGTGATGAGAATCGCGTCGTCGTCGAGAGGAACGATTTGGAAAATTTGGACTCTCGAAGATGTCTTCGGAAGGAAAGAGAAAAAAATGATTAAGAAGTAAACAAGAGAAGAAGAAAAAAATTGTATCAGCTGTGAATGTCGCTTCGTCCCTTCCCACCTCTTGTCGTCCGTGTCTCGTTGTAATTATTTTTTTATTTTTTCGTAAACAGCCGAATCCGTGATTCGATTCGGAGCGAGATTCGCGAATCATTTGTAAATATATTTATATATAAAGACACAAGGAACAGTGAAAAATCGTTTTCTTTCTTTTCTTTTTTTTGTCGCTTTCGAGAGGAGATTCCTGGTGCGAGAATTTTCGCGATATCGTGGAGAAAAAATGAGAAAAGTCTCACACACTCGCACACACTTGTCGTACGTATATGATATATATTTTAAAAATATAGAATATATGTATTTTTCAAAGTAAATGTATTTTTTCATATCGTGATAGAATTCGGAGGTGATCAATACGAGAAGGACAAGGAGGGCTCTAAAATCTGGCAAATGAGCTGTGTAAAGATAAAATGTGTGTAGTGAAGAAATTTTCTTACGATCTGAAAAAAAAATGATGAAAATTGTACAGGAGAGAGCTGAAATTTTGTGAGATTCGAGAGCGTGCGACAAGTGAGAAGAAAGTATGAGAAGAATCGAGAGGCAGAATGAGTGGAATATTTTTCGTGAAAGGATAATTAAGCGAAAATTGTGTGACTCCCTATCAGTTAATTTTTCTAGACTCTTGTTAATTTTTTAATTGAGCTATTTTTTTTCGAATTAAAGAAAAAAATGTTGAGAGAAAAACCGCGTTATTTATTATTTGTCCTCTCAGGAAAAGTCCACGGTGAAGAAAGAAAAAGAGAAAACACGAAAGAACACAGAGGCCGATGATTTTATAAATATAGCGAGTTGGATTCATTGGCCCTTTAATTATTATGTACTATATAATTACGTGATTTCTGGCACCAAGTGCCCAATTGCAAATATAACGGATAATCGAGCAGAGAAGAGAAAAACGAAAAAAAAACTCAGCAAAAATTTGAGAAATTTTTCTTTCCGTCTTTCGTTCTGTTTTTTTTTATTCTCGAAGAAAATAACACTCCAATCCGCGACTAATTCTTTTTTTAGACGCAAATACCCTTCCAATGTCCCGATCCCGAACTATTTATTATCGATGATCCAACGAGAAAGAAAAACGCAAAAGAGCGAGAGACAAAAATTTACAAGCGAATGGAGATGATTATCGACGTCTAGTGTAAATCGTAGCTTTGGTACTATTATTACTACTATTTGTCTGTGCTCTCTTCCTCTTTGTATGCGGGAGTACATATGAAATTTCGAGAGAAAAAAAAAATAATACAAATAAAATTTTTTTAATGAAAATGAGGAAAAAGATTTTGGAGGAGTGATCGACACGATCGAGCAAACCTTCTGACCACATTGAAAGCCCGAGACAAGACTGTTTATTACTATTCGTTTTACGTGTGGAAGTAAAAAAAAATGAGCAAGCTACCAAGCGAACGAACATACTTTTCTCTCTTTTTCACTTCCTCCATTATTTTTCGTTGTTTTCTTTTTATACATATAAATAAATATATGAGTATGTTACACAGATAACTGAGAGATGCTGGCTATTTACGAATGGACGTGTTTCTATTTTTTGAGAAAATCATTCGATGGCAGAAGCGAGTCTCGAGAAATGTTTACTCTCGATGATGATTTGAGAAAATCTAACCAATATCCTGTATTTGGCTATTTATGTTTATACGTAAGAAATGACTGGTGATAATAAATATGCCGAGCAAAGAGATCGAATTGCTATTTCATTTCGATATTTATTTATTTTTCCTTTCCTCAACGATAGCCGCGAACAGTCGGCGCATTAAAATACCAAGTAAATAATGAGTAAATCTAATTCGACGCTTCAATGAGATTTTAAGGTGGGAGTCACGTGAAATTTTTTGAGACAGATTTTTCTTAAATTTTGCATAGACAGATAATACTGAAATAAAGATGTATACCAAATTTTAAGACGTTTTATCATCCAGAAGTCGAGATATTGATTCTTTAAAATTCATCTCTAATACACACGTTCTTATGGCAAATATTTTTATTCACGTTCGATTCAATCCTTAAATTATAAAGGGGGGTCAAATCTGTCCAGACAAAAAACCGCGCATTGCTTGGTATTTGTTAAAAAAAATATATTAAAAATTATAATATCGAAAACATTCCTATTCGTCCTTTAAAAGTACACTCTAAGGATGACCCATGAATTTTTTCAGATTTTTTAATTGATAATTGTGGACGTGGTAGCGCAATGACCCCCTGCATACTTAATGTATGCCGAAAAACCCTTCTTAAATTGAGGGTTAAAAAATGACCAGATAGATCTTGACATAACAATTATTATTTTTATCTCGAAATCTATCTGGTCTAAAATCTAAAATCTTTAAAATATTCATTTTTATGTCAAAATCTACCTGATCATTATTCAAATCGAACGTGAATAAAAATATCTGCCATACGAACGTGTGTATTGAAGACGAATTTTAAAAATCAGTATCTAAACTTCTGGATTATAAAACGTCTGGAAATTTGGTATACGTTTTTTATTCAAGTATTATCTAGGCCTATGCAGAATTTAAAAAAAAAGCTGTCTCAAAAAATTTCACGCGACTCCCACCTTAATGAATCGCGGAAGCAGCGAGAGAAAAAATTCGCGTTTCGTGCTCATTCTGTTTCTTTCGTTGAGAGCATGACAAGGTTGACGACCCGCGCACAACGTTGTCGGACGAAGTTCACATGTGTGCTCTCGGAGATTCGAGCGCGCGCCAAATCCCTCCATCATCACATCTCGAAATCCTTTTGGAAGGTGAAAAACATTCGGACGAGGCCGAACGAGTTTCCTCAATCGATTAGTCTTCATCGAGCGACGTCTTCCATTCATTTTCGTTTTTTGCATTTGGTTCGACCTCGACGTCGTCTCGAAGCGTTTGGTCTCGCGTCTGTTTTTTTCGACGTCCTGTCAATTCATCATCGTTCATCATTTTTCATTCTCGTTTCAACATAACAATGGAATATGTGTCAAACATATCAATTATAAATAACGGAAAATAATAAAATCAAATATCAGATTACAATTAAATGTAATCAAGTATAAAAAGAAAAATAACCTGTGGACTCGATTAACCGTGACAGAGGTCGTGTGCTTCTTCAATGTCAGATGCTGCTGCACCAACTCCGCCAATTTTCCTTGTTGGGCCAACATCGAGAGGAACGTGCAAATGAACTCATCGTAATTGTGTGTCCTTCTACAGTCGTCGATCTGTCATTTAAAAAGAACAAAAATATGAAAAAACTTGTTTGTCAATCTCTTAAAATAAATGTAATAACTTTTTCTTTTAATTGAATGAAGAGTTGCATTATTATTCCAACTCGATTAATAAAAATATTTCACTTGATTTTTGATTTTCTTCTCGATTTCCATGGTTCAACGAAATGTAATCAATTTGTCATTGAAGGGGACCCGGTTGTCTAGAAATTTCAAAAAATCGATTTTTTTTCTCGATATTCCGAAAGTATAGTATCTCAAGAATATACTGTAAAATTTCCATGCGGAAATTCCCAATATTGTAGCTTCTACAGCCCATTAACCAGGTAGAGAGCGTATCTTGAAGTATCTGTACCTCAAACTTGAAACTCATTTATCTCGAAACAACTTTTTTCGGCACGGTGCAGGTGAAAACAAAAAAAGTATTCAACCGAATCACTTGAAATTTGGATATGTTATTCACAACATGTATGGCTATCGTCGAAACTAGAATCATAATTTTATTTAAATAATTTCCTATTGTTTACACTAAAAAACAAGTGAAAAAAAACCCGATTTTACGAACTTTTTTTTCAAAAGCGCGCCATTTTCTCAATTTTTAATTTTTTTGATTTGTTCTAGTTCCGACCATAACTGCACTCTTTCTGATTAAGAATCTTTTTTAATTTTGTGCTGCGGATGAGTAGAAGCTCGAAATCACCTACACCGTCCGGGTCCGATTTTTCGAGAGAATCATCTTTAGCAGCATTTTCATAATAATAAATTTTTTTTAATGGTCAATAATCGTAGTAATAAGCCCGAAAAGTTGAAACATCGTTTTTAAAATTTTTAATAGCAAAAAAAATCGTGAAAATAGTTGAAATTTTCGTGCTCTAGACCACCGAGTCCCCTTAAAAAAATGATTAAAATGATTGATAAAAATATTTTACTTTATATCAGTTTCTCTTATCGTTCTCATTTTTCATCTTTCAAATAAAATTACTCTGACATTGAAATAAATCAAGAAAAAATCTAAAATAATAGCGCAATTCCAATATGATTTAAAAAAATTCTTTTACTTTATATTTGTTTCTCTTGTCGTTTTCATCTTTGAGGCTGGTCTCGCAGATGCTAATCTCATGCTCAAGATTCTTCAGCAGAGCCAGAAGATCCTTCGGTGCGAACGTGTGAGGCTCAAACAGCTCCGGATATTTGGAACACAGTTTTGGGTCGATCCTCTCAACTTTTTTCTCCTCGGTCACCGTGTCACCGTTGCTTGTCTTCACTCTTGCGTGTGGAATACGAACTTCTCCCGATAAGCATACTTTTTTGTGCAAATGTCCACTCTCCGTCACGAGCCTCTTCCCGTTTATATTTATATTTCCCAACGATCGACCTGACAAACAAAAAAATATTTTTAAATATTTTTTAAATGAATATTTTTCATCACCACATTATAATTAAAAATACTTACTGAGGCCAGCTTCGTGTTTCTCATCCCCAGCGACACGAATCACGACAAACTTTTTAAAATCCTTCGCGGATGTTGGACTGCTCTGACCGGAATTCCATCCCCAGGCTGCAAAAAAAATGTCATTCAGTCTCAAATAAAAAAAGTTCCTTATATCGAAAATACATTAGAAATATTAATAAACCTGCAACACACTGATCTACAAATGGAGGTGAGAATTCTAACGTTCTAAAAACGTTGACATAACTGTACGAGAGGAATAGCGAGAGAGCCGAAGGTGCTAACGAGACGAAGGAATAAAAGGTGGGAACGTGAGAAAAGTACATAAATTCCTTCGAGCATATCTGAATATTCAGTACTCAGTAAAACTCTGTGAAGATGCGCTACGATCGTGTATCGAAAATTCTCATCCCGCTTTTCGTAAGTCTCCTCGCGGAGGCTTCAAAATGTCCGGAAACGCGAAAGCCTCACGTCACCAGTTGTACAATTTTTTACAACTGCATCAATTTGCCGGAAGGCGGATACGTCTGGGCGCCAGCAAAGTGTCCCCAAGGCTTGGTAACATTTTTTTAGATTTTCTTAAAACTGACAAAATTGTGTATGAAAAAATTATAATTTTTATATTATAATTATAATTTTTATTATATAATTATAATTTTTATATTAAAATTATAATTATAATTTTTATAATATAATTATAATTTTTTCTCAGGTTTTTCAGCCGTATCTTCGAATGTGCGTTTTGCCAGGCGACTCCTGGAGTTGCGACGATTCAGCCAGCGAAAAATCTCCCTCGATCGAGCCAGAGTTGCTCGACCCATCAAAAACGAGTTACTTGGGTCAGAGCCCACAAGATCATTCTCAACTGGGAAACGTTCGGATTCCGATGACTCCTTATCCACTGATCGAAGTAGAAAAAGACAAAGTGACCTCACTACCTTCGAAAACGTTTGACGACAGGATCGAGAGCAATTTGCATCGATTTTTCCAAAGCCAGCACAAACTCGAAACGAAATTAAACACCGTCCTGGAAACAAATCACGGTGAAAACAACAGGTACACATGGCTCAGAGGAGTCATCGATCGCATACTCTTATTTGAAAAGTACGAAGGTCTCAGCTCGAGATTCGACGCTTGCCAATTACCACCAACATCGGGATACACAAAAAAAGACCAGAAGGTCGAAACACTCAAAGACATGGATATTTTGCCATATCTTGTCGAGAGCTACGTCCTCGGTACGAGAAATCCAGTCAAGACGAAGTTAAAAAATAAAAAGCCAATAAAAGGAGGAGATGGCAAAATCGAGCAAAAATTTACCAAGATAAACCAGAAGGTCGACATAACTAATTCTGAGAACAATGTCGTCATCATCGAGGGCAATCTCGGTCAGAGACAATACGTAACAGTTGAGAGTTACAAAAAATTGTCAAATCGAGTTGACGTTCGAGTCTTGGGAATTTTGCCTTGCGCTCGAGGCGTGCGTCTGCCGAATAGAACGGACTGCACGAAATATTACACGTGCATTCCCGAGAGTGCGACTGTCGTTGACTTCTCTTGTCCTCCGAGGACGGCGTTTAACGACTTCAAACGCGTTTGTGATCCTCATCGATTCAGTGTTTGCTCTAGAACACTCGAAGAACCATCGAAAGAAGAAACTTCGACGAGTGTACAATCGTCGGATGATGATAAATCGATAGAAAAACGCGAGCCATGTGTTTCAACTGGAAAATTCCTCGATCCAACTTCGGATGGACACTACTACGTCTGCTACGCTTCCCAGGCTGATCCTGCAAAAATCGAATCCCTCAGAATGAGTTGTCCGAATGATCTCATTTTTTGTCAGGAGAGAAGAGTCTGTACCACTCACATTCGTTGCTATGAGCATTAAACTGATGTGTGTTCGGAGAAAATCATAAAATTTTTACGTATTGAAAGATTTTATCACCGCAAGGTGTTTCAGTACTAAAAGATGATAAGAATGATTTATAATTAATTCAATTATTAACGTAACTCAAGGATAGACTGGAGATACAATCCCTGACAAAAGTGACTTTTTCGTAATGAATTGTTAAAATTTAGTCTTCGTTGTTTTGTTAGAAAGTTGAAATTTTGTATCATGTTATTTACAATGATTCTTGATAGTTTGTTAACGTTTTATTAACTATTTTGATATTATTTATTGTTTAAACGATTTAAAAAAAGCTTAGACAAAATTGTTTAAACTCAGTTATTAACATTATTTATGTATACTGATAGTAGAAAAAAAAATATCAAGAAAACCTCATCGTTTTATTCAATTTTTACGTACTTTTAGAGAGGGAAATTCGTTTTATTATCACATTAGTTGATAATATCTTAAAAACTGTTTACTATAAGTTAATAAAATTTAGCAGACAGATTCTTTAATATTTAAGCATTTTGAGAAAAAATTAACAAGTAACTACTACCGTTTTTTCGATATTTATAACTTATTATAATTTCGAATACGTATAATATTCAATTTGTTATAACTTTCAAACGATTTAGTGAATTAAGTTGAAATTAGCATAGAAGTATTAGAGTTTCTTTATCATTGACTGGTTAAATTTTCAGATTTTTGCCACCATTTCGAATTATCTCCAGTATATCCCTAAGATTAAGATAACAAAAATGATATCTTAATCCTAAGTTACGATTTTTGATCCAAACAGAAGCAAATAAATTCACGGTTTTTTCAGAGACATTTAATATTAAAAAAAAATTGATGCACTCTCTGTATTCAAAAGAGATGAAGGAATAAGTACTTTTTTCTACGCAAATTTTATATATTCAGAAAAAATTGAAGTTGGATTCTTGCCGTCGACCAAGACTTGAACGATACCTCAAAGAATATTCTTCAAAAACTTTTAATAATTGTCGTCTTTGTCCTTTCTCTCCTCAATCATACCTTGAGTCGGAGAATTGAAAGCTGATCCGATTTCCGAGGACGTGTCCGTACTCGAGGAACTGTGAGCCGGGGAAGTTTGTATTCTCAGAGGAGTCGCGTAATCCAATGCGCACATAACAACTTTTTCCATATTACTGAAAAATATATTATATTACTGTAAATAAATTATTATATTACTTAAGGTAGTTCGATCGCAAAAAAGTTTTCTTACGAAAATTTTGAAAAAAATATATGTTTTGAATGAAAAATTTACAAATCGATTGAAAAAAGAAAAATTTAAATCTACCGTCTAGTTTTTTAGTTATTTGATTTTAAAGTTTTGTCATTCTTCCATTTAAATGCGTGTTAAACGCAGTGAAAAAATACGTTTTTCAAAATAACTCAAAAACGGTATTTACCTTTTTGATAGAAAAAAAGAGATGTTAGAGTGGTTCGCAGAGAATATTCAGAAAAAAATGAGCTTGGTTTACCGTCTAGTTTTGGAGAAAAAAATTATTTAGTGAAAATCACACACTTATTTCAGTGAGAGAATTTTCAAGGTTCGCAAAATGGCAACGCCGAAATTTCGTAAAATATATCCACCATAATTACCTCTTTTCATCGATGAAAATCTCAAAATTTGTCAAAATGAATTTTCCAAAAATTGCAAAAAGCCCCATGTTTATACGGCACCCAGCGATCGAATTACCTTAAAATATACTATAAATCCTATAAAACCATAAAAATATTTCACACCTCGTTTCGGTAGTTTTAGCAATATTGGCAGAAGGATCATCGTTTTCAGAACTTTCGTTTCTTTCGGGCGTGCCGCTCGAAACGTTGATCGAGACGTCGATCTCGTTCTTCGAGCTCGTTAAATGATCATCCTCCGTTTTCACTGGACGTTCGTTCATTTTTTCATTTTTATCATAATGATCGTTACTTCTATCCGGCTCCTGATGACTGAGCTTGACAAGCTGTTGAAGAGCTTCGAGAACAATTTGCCGATTCGTCTTGAGCATTGTGAGCTTATGCGAGATAGCGAGACGACGATCGGGAACGACGGCCATCAGGTTGAACCTGATGTCCTGGAGCTGCTCACCAGTCGCCATTCCCAGACGATCGGTTATGACGCGACGAAACTGTTCGGTCCATTCCTCATGTCCCTGCCACGGACCGTGATCCACCGGATAAGGCTTCAACCCGTCAAGCTCGAACAATCTCCCGTTTATCGGCACGTAACTGACAAAGTGAAAAGCCTCCCCCGTAAATCGTCCCGTCGACATGCCCGTATTTTTATCCTGTCTCCTCTTGGCTTGAGGCATCGCGTGAGAATTATGAGCGCATGCTAGCTCTGGAGTATTTCCAATCGCCCATCCTTTGTTCTCCGGACACATTCCAGATGTGTGGACCTTCAGACGAGACAGAGTCGTCCCTAGATGAATGTTCGGGCAGTTCAAGAGAACTGAGAGCAGAGCATGCGTTGCGCAGCTGTTTGGAACAACCTGTAAGTAGTTGAATTATTTTGATAAGTATGTCTAAACCGTAGAATCCTTGATAAAAGTGGCATTTCGTAATAAATTGTTAAAATTTGACGTTTGTTTTTTTGTTAGAAAGTTGAAATTTTGTATTATGTTATTCACAATGATATTGGATACTTTGCTAATGTTTCGTTAACAATCTTCACATTATTTATTGTTTGAGCAATTAAAAAACGAAAGTTTCGGACAAACCTGTTTAAACTCGGTTTTTAAGCATTCTTTGTATGTGCCAATAGTAGAAACAAAATTTGAACAAAAACTTATGTTTTGAATTATTTTTAGAAGCAAATTTGTGAATGTTGTATTAGAGACAACATTAAATTGGAACGACTTGAGAATTAAATATCTTTTGAACCATTTAGTCAAACATTTGGAAATTTGGATGAGAATTTTTGAACATATTCACAACTGACGTGCCAAAATTTCAGATATTTTTTATGATTTTTAAGGTGATATTTAACCCACAGAGTGCGAGAGAAACAGATGCAAAACAGATTTGTTATTTTCTCAGGGATTTTTAATATTTTAGAAAAAAGAACAGAATCACGTTATTCTTTGATAGGGAGAGAACAACGTGGTTCTTTTTTTTCTCTGAAAAATTGCTTATTTTTATGAAAATACTAAAGTTTGATTTTACATGATATAGGACACTTAAACATCACCTTAAAAAAGGGTATATACACCCTTAAATTAATCAAATTGATTAAAAGTTTAATAAATAATAAAATTCACAATGACAACAAAAATTCTGGATGAAATATCCCAAACTTACTTGCTGCGCAAAGAATATATTGTTTACGATTTCTTCATCCTTGACGAAACTCTCATCCTGTTCGACGACCTTTCTCCTGGATCTTCTCTCCTCGATCCATCTGAAGAGAAATATAAATCCATACACCGGACCTTCAAGTGATTTTTGAAGATCGTAGATCTCTTCTACTTGGACTCCCTTTACTCCGACATCTTCAAGCAGCAGAGTAAACAGACCTGCAGATAAACGTTTTTTCGTCATTTATTACGTTATTATAATGAATTGCCTTAAATTAGATTCATCACTTATTATATGATCTATCTTCATTGGATCTAATTCCGTTTATTTTTTTAAATACACGATTTAAATAGACGATTGTTGATCAATTTTGGATGATAGTAAAAGTTGCATAATGGCCCCATAGAAATATCGAAGACGTAATTTTATACTTTTCCTTACCTGGATCGCTCTCCAGCTCCAGCCAGCCCTCAGTTAAACGATTTATATCAACAGGCATGTTGATTAAATGTTTGATAACGTGATTCCATTCAATCCACTCATGGCTTTTTTTTCTTTTGTTTTTTTACGAGCATCTTTTTTGGACTTGCTGTCACCAAAAAATGCTTGTACCACGGATGCTGCGAATGACAAAGAATCGCGGCAAGATCTAAAAACTCGCGACTTCCGCGACGCTTGGAGCGACTCGGTCGGTAGCTTGAGCAACCATTTTACGTTCTTTGTTCTCAAAAAACGTAACGAATTTTTTTACCAATAAAAATAATTTGTATATAAAAACTAAAATAAAAAATCAGATATTTTTAAGTTAAAAAACTAATAATGTCAAAAGTAACACGTTGTCTTTATTATTTTGAAAAATTAGTTCCTAAATTGAGGTGAAAATGCTGTTATCAACTATCGATCGAACAACTTCCAATAATATTGATTACTGATAATAAAAACATCAAATTTTCAACACCAATTTTGCTGTCAAACACAAATGTTCATAATTGAGGTTAGACACTCTGTTTTTTTTTCGGCGTCCTCTCTCCTCGGAGGAGCATCATTTGAGCTGTTGGATAACAAAAAGTTCATCACCTTGCTTGTACGCGAAAAATGACAAGCACCGCAACGTTTACGGTAATTTATTAACAATAACGATAAGAAACAAAAACTGAAAAAAAAACTGCTCACAAATGAAGAAATTCTTTATTCAAAGCTGAATAATTATTCTGGTTCTATCTGTGTTGTTAATGTTATTGCCAAACGCTCATAACATGACCAATTGAGTTGAAAATTTTCATTATTATCACTTAAAATGTTTTCGTTTTTTTGTCAGGCACCAAAAGTGGATACTGCGGATGCTGCCAGTGAAACCGTCGAAGAAGTCTTCACCTCCGCTGTGCAAACAAATCCTACCGTCGTGCGAGTACCTGTCAAACATGCCAATTTAGGAATACGAAGCCACGCAATGTAACGACGTTTCTTAAATATTTCGTGTTTTTATTTAAGGTAGTTCATGCATGAAACGATTTTCTTGGGATTTTGTTGAAATTTTGCACAAACCATCTTTGATGTGAGCTGCATACGTGTGTCAAATTTTAAAACGTTTCTATTCTTAGATACCGAGATATTTATTGTTAAAAATGACAATTTTCTGTTCTCTTCCATAGGAGCATGTGTTAAATGTTGCGGTTTCAATCCTAAATATCTTGAGTTCGACATAGAGAAACGTCTTGAAATTTTGCATGGCTCTATGTAGTACTTCAAAGAAGTTCCCTTCAGTTTTTAAAAAAATCTAAAGAAATTTTTTTTCACGATTTTCATACGTACGTAGCAACTCAAGGTCAAGTTAGATGACCTTGATCCTCGAGTACGTTATTCTTGAGCCAATTTGCAACAACTTTGCTTAATGAACATAAATTGAAAAACCACACGGTAGAAAGATAAACTAAGAACGATTTTTTTCAATTTAACTGTAATGCATGAACTACCTTAAGGTAGTACTATCGGTTTTAGATCTACCATTAAGAATTTCACAAAACTTGGCATATTCATACCTTATAATAAGAATAAGGACCAGTTAAATTTTAAGGTCTTCAGAGAACTGAAAAATAGTTATTAAGATTACAAAATAGATGCGTTTCATTAATTAATTACTAATTACTTTCATCACAGAGTCTGAACCCCAAATTCTAAGTAACGAAAATGTTTAAAACATTTTTTTCATAAGAATCAATGTTAAAAGCATGTATTTTGTCATCTTAATAACTATTTTTTAGTTCTCTGAAAAGCGATGAACATTTAACTGGTTCATATTATTATTATAAGGTATCAATATGCCAAGTTTCGTGAAATTCTTAACGGTAGGTCTAAAACCGACAGTACTACCTTAAGGAGGTTCTTGCGTGTCTCATGTAAAAATTATTTTTAAAGATTTCTGAATGAATTTTTGCTTATAACGAGACAAATATTATATGCGACTTTTGCTGAAATTTGTACGAGATTGACTATCTAGAAGTTAAGATAATTATTTTTAAAAATCACTTTTTGTGATGCCTCGTAAGAGCACATGTTCAAAGGTGTGATTTTGTACAATTAATATCTCGATTTCTATATGGTGAAGCTTATAGGAATTTCGCACACTATATAATATTATGTCAAAGAACGTCAACACCAATTTTCAATGAATTAAAACAAAGAGTCAAGATAGAGTATATAATAGAGTCAAAGTAATCTAGTTGATTAAAATCGCACTGCACATTCCTCTTGTTATACGTTGCCATCCTGACAACAGAGAATGCATGAAATTGATTTTTTTTCATAATATTCAGTAAATTAGATCAGTATGTAAATTTAGTCTTCGTGACAATATCACCTTTAAACTGAAAAATTGTTTTCTTTTTTCAGGGATATGAGTACGATGGTCGAATTAACATCATTCAGCACCCTTGGAAAAATTCAACCTTTCCTTGTCTCCATTTCAACTAGTGCAGCTGTTGTGGTTGATCTTCACTGTCATTTGACAGACAAAGAAGTTTGTGGATATTTGGGAGGTCACTGGGACATTAATGCACACAGTAAGACCCAAATATTTAATTATTATTATTCATTTACTATTATTTACATCAATTTATCAATACTTCATAATCGTGAAAATGTTGTGTTTATATTTTTATTTATAATATTAATCAATCAAATACTATTTTTCTAGATTTAGCAATTACCAGTGCTTTTCCTTGTCGCTATGCCGGAAAAGATAAAACGTCGGCAAATATGGTGGAAGCCGAAATTTCAAAAGCTATGGAATGGCAGAGAGTTAGCCTCGTTGGCTGGTATCACTCTCATCCTCGTTCTCACGCATCACCGTCATTACGAGACGTCGACTCTCAGTTAGACTACCAGATTAAAATGAAAGGACCCAGCGATAATGGATATACGCCTTGCATCGGTTTAATTTGCTGTACATATTTATCCTATTATTTATAAAAAATCGAAAATTTAACTTTTCAAATTCACAAATATTAATTATATATTTTTTATATTCCAGCACCATATAACGCGGATGCCAATTGCTATGAATCGAATTTCAACGTCTTTTGGTCGATGCCACCTCCGGAAAATAGACCTCACGAGTATCCTCGACCTATGCTCCTAAGTTACACTCTAGCGCAGGAACCATTCATATCTCAAGATGGACTTGACGAAATTGTACGTAGGAAATTTACATTTCCCAGGGTAAACAACATTTTTTCATATTTTAATTCCTTTCCTAATTATTTATTTCTCTTTTCAGAAAAAATGTATAGACTATTACAGAAGCGAAGGTGGCATCGACTTCCGTACAAACTTCAATGCGACCACGACGTACCTTGAGAGACTAAAAGTATGTTAGCAAATTGCAAAAAAATACAATTTTGCACAAAATTATTTTAATACACATCGCTTGGGTAGTCAAAAGTAATCACAATTTTTGAAGTGAAAACTTTTTATCCGGGGTCACGCCAATGTTTATGAAACGCTGTTTAGGTATCGGCTACTATAGACCTGTAAATTTACAGCTATCGAGACCCTCTTTCTGTCCTTTTCTCGTAAGCATAGACGCCGATATTCGTCTCTCTCTCTCTCGGTCTTTTCCTCTTTCATTGGAACATGATTCACCAGAAACGTATGGAAGTTTTTTTAGAAAATATTTACATGACAGTTAAACAAAATTATTGACTCGCTGTGTATTGATGATTAACTAAAATACAATCTCATCTGATTTATCGTTGAAAAGTTGAAGATACTAACTTGCTATTTTTTATAAAAACCGAAATAGGTTCAGTGCATACATTCGAAGATGTAACTATTTTGGAAAAATTAGAAATGTTAGTTTTCACTTCAATAGCATGTGGATGCCACACACTTATTTCTTTTTTTTTAAATATTTACATGATAGTTAAACAAATTATTAACTCGCTATGTATTAATGATTAACTAAAATACAATCTCATCTGATTTATCGTTGAAAGAGTTGAACATTGCAAAATACATATTCAAAATCATTAATTCATCGAAAGATAATGAAAAAAGTAGGCATGATTAAAAAAAAAATGTGAAATAGTACATTGCACTTAAAAAAATATATTTTCTCCTCGAAATATACAATGATTAACTAAAAAACACTTTTATATGATTTGCATAGTTCAGACTGTCTGAAGATTTTGATATATTTACACTGATAATAGTATTATATTTTATCGTTTCTTGAAAATAATTAAAAAAATAAAATCATATGAAAAAAGTTGTGCGGAAAAATTAAAGAATAATGGAAAGTATTAGACAGTTTAATCGAAAATACTAACTTGCTATTTTTCATAAAAATCGAAATAGTTTCAGTGAATATAATCGGAGATGTAACTAATTTGGAAAAATTAGAAATTATAGTTTTCACTTCATTATCTTATGGATGCGACACACTAATTTTTTTTTGTTCGCAGAATTCTCTTGCGTCCAAACTCCCTGCTCCATCTCGCACGAACGGATCCTACTGGGACGTAATTCGAGAAATGATATGTCCTGGAATGGAGCCATCGGAAGCGCCGCCGGAAGGATACGTAGCGATGCAATTTCCACAACTCGGTCTTCCGGAGGCAATGGCACAAGGAAACGTTCTTCCGCCGAACAATGTATTTCTGGCCCCGGTTAATTTCAAGCCGGATAATTCGATGGTGAGTTCCATCCAGAAATCCTTTGAAATTCAGCCGTCAACGTCGACGCGCGATATAAAAGAAATGGAAGGGAATCTGGGAAATAATTTGCAGATAAAAGACGCTCGAAGCTGCATGGGAAAGATGAATCGTCCGGAGATAATTCCAACTTTCCGCTCAGGCGAGCTAACCGTCTCCGTAAAAAACGCCAAAATGGATTACGACACGAGTCCTGGAGATTACGCGAAATTAGCGACACCTTTGACTGCCGAGGCGTTGAGCAAAATGCGCTCGACGCTTCCAACAGATTTTCCGCTCGCTGACCTCTCACAACCGATGACGGGAATTCCGGATTTGAGCAAACTGGCGAGCTTTTCGCCAGCGGAATTAGCGAAATTGTCAGGATTCTCACTAAGCGCGTTCACGAAGGCTTCGTCGACGGCGTACGCGAGAAACATTGCAAATTTATTTGGTCCTATTGGAAAATGTCCTACGGATCTGACGATCGGAACTGAGCGGAAAATCGGGGATTTTCTTCCCGAGCCTCCATTGCCGACGAGTTATGCTAATCAGAACGAAAACCGAAGTGAGGATCTCACGATGAGTACTATGAGTGCCAAAAAACTTCCTGAGACCGGAGCAGACATGACGAAGCCGAGTTGTCCAAAAACGGATTTCACAACGGCCGAGGAACTCTCGATTTCCAGTGTCAGACCTGATTTCAGTTCCGGCATGATCGACATGACATCGAGCGCGAAAAAACAGGCGGTCAACGATTCCGGGGAATCCTTGAATCTTTCCAAGGATCGAGTATAATTCGAGGAGGAAAAAATGTGACTCATTAAAAATCCGGTGAGACTATCAAAAATATTTGCTGTATTTAAAATAGTTTTTTAACAAAATTGAATCAAAATTTATTTGTAAACAAAAAGCAATTCGAATATGAATTACGTATTTATAAATTTGTTAATAAATATTTGTTAATAATAATTAAAAAATTTTTGAGGATTTTTGTCAATTTTTCAATTATAATTGAGGAATCTTAAACTATATAAAAACTAATGACAAAAATTCTCAAAAAATTTTCAAATATTTATAAAAAATGTCACAGCTTGTAAAAAAAATTTCATGAAAAATTAACAACTCTCAGACTTGATTAAAAAATTAATCGAAAGATTCCTAAAGATTTTATTTATATAAAAATTGGAAAAAAAATTAATTTTCAGAACGTCTTTAACAATTTCACTCCGTTAAGAATAAACTGGATATACAATCGCTGACAAAAGTGACTTTTTCATAATGAATTGTGGAAATTTAGTCTTTGTTTTTTTGTTAGAAAGTTGAAATTTTGTATTATATTATTTACAATGATACTCGATAGTTTACTAACGATTTATTAACAATTTTCATATTATTTATCGTTTAAACAACTAAAAAACAAAAGTTTCAGACAAAGTTGTTTAAACTCGGTTATAAACATTTTGTATGTGTACTGATAGTTAAAAAAATCAACAAAACCTCATCGTTTTAATCAATTTCATAAATGGATAATTTTTTAAAAATTGTTTAATTCAAGTTGATAAATTTTGGCAGAAAGATTCTTTAATATTTAAACATATTGAGAAAAAATTTCCAAGTAACTGCTACCGTTTTTTCGATATTTGTAACTTATTAAAATTTCGAATACATACAATATTCAATTTGTTATAAATTTTCAAGGATGTAGTGAATTGAGTTGAAATTTGGACAGATTAGAATTTTATTATCATTGACTTGTTAAATTTTCAGATTTTTGCCACCATTTCGAATTATCTTCAATACATCCTTAAAACGTAGTCTGAATTTTCTGCTATTTTCCAGCTCGGCGATCCTTTATCAAGGATTTGCGGACGACCTTGACGAAGGATTCGTGGGATCGTCGACCCGGAGTTTCGAAAGGGACGAAGATGAAGAGAAAGAAAAAGACTAGGAGAAAATGAAAGAAGGAGCAACAGAGACAGAGAAAAAGGAAGAGAGACAGAGAGAGAAATGAAAACCGATTCTCTCTTCCTTCACCGTAGAACGAGACGGAGAATAATTTTTCACCTGACGTCACGTTCGAGATACGTGAGGAGGCTTTTCTTTTTGTGTGCGTTCCCGACCAAGAAGGATCGAGCGAGAGAGAGAGAAAGGATGAAAGGAAAAAAAAGGGAGAGGAATATCGAGTTGGCGGGAGCGAGTGTTTCGTGGCCGATGAAAATACGCGCGTGTTCGCGAGTCCGGCTCGTTTCTCGGCGAGCCAAGGAACGAGCAACGGAGAGGAGTGAAAGAGGCCTCGAGAGGTTTCTCGTGAAAGTAACGTTGTACTCGAGAGATACAGAGAGCGAGTGAGAGAGAAAGAGAGAGAGAGAACGAAATATATATATGTATAGAGCGAGAGAGAGATAAAAAGAGAAAGAATTATAGTTGTAATAAACTTAGAGCCGTAGGAGGGGGTTTAAAAAGTTCGCCTTCTTCCACTCGCTGGATCGGACAGTCGCGCTTTAACCGTTGTCCTCCTCTCGGCTTTCACCTGGCCGATTTCTGCTGCCAGATTTTCGAAACGTCGCGATCGAAAAAAACAATTCTCACACTGTCCATCAAAACACTGACGAACGAGCAAGGGCAAACAATTTTTTTAACGAAGAAAATAATCTCAAAAATTCATCAATGAAATATAAACGAGATAGAAAATTATTGGATTGAAATCTGTGCAACAAAGCTTTTGAGAAACTTGCAGCGAATGTAGAAAATTATTGTAGTTGAAAGTAGAACGAAAAGTAAGAAAATTTTTGACGTTTAAAATTGTGAATTGTTTTCTTTCGGGGAATTTGAATGTGAGAAGAGTGTGAAGAGTGAAGTGACAATTGTTGTATCAGTATTTGTGGAACGGGAAGAGAGGAAAAATGGTCCTGGGGAAGAGATCGCGATGATTGGATAATCCTCGAATATCCTGGCCGCGGGTTTCGCCAGTTCCGCGTGTGTGTGCTCGAGGAAAACAGAGGGAGAAAGCAGGTAAGTCTCGCGTGCTGTAACCGAGTCGCACGGGCGAGGAATTAACGATCTGAAAAAAGAAGCGGTAGGACACGATCGAGGGCAAATTCGAGACTTTTGTTTCACCGTTAACTCGTCGATCGCTCCGTAAACGCGTACGAAAAAAAAAAAGAAATTACGATGGACATAAAAGTCGAGAAAGAGCGTCGAGGAATAATCGCTTGAAAACAAATATCAAGAAAATAATTGTAAAGAACATCGTGAGAAAAAACATTTTTAAAAATATAAAAAGAATCGAAATTGCTGTACAATTTTCTGAATTCCTGAATGAATCAGAGAACAATCTTGACATTTTTTTTTTAATGATCGATGTCTAATTAGAGATACGAATGAGATTCGTAGGAGATGAAGGAAAAACTGAATTTATTGTCCGCTATGGGTTATTTTTTATCGAAGTGAATGTGTGAATTGTACGACCCCGATTGCACGATCAAGTTTTATTATTTGTGGAATCGCGGAACGAAAGCGTGTGAAATATTTCGATTGAAAAAATACGTCTTTGTATGCCGTGAATGTTTTTTATTCTGGTAAAAAAAAGTAAAGAGAAGGAGAAAACTGTGTCCGTTTCCTTGATCCTTTCTTCCTGTCTTCTCTTTTATATTAAAAAAAAACTTTTTCGCAAAAGTAAAAAGTACGCCAAGTAATGAAATAGTTGTTACAAAAATTATATGAAATCATTTTACGACCAAGTAAAAAATAATATTAAAAAATTGGTATATAAAAAAAAAACTTTTTTGAAAAAGTAAAAAGTACGCCAAGTAATGAAACAGTTGTTACAAAAATTATATTAAATCATTTTACGACCAATTAAAAAATAATATTAAAAAAAACCTTTTTGAAAAAGTAAAAAGTACGCCAAATAATGAAATAGTTACAAAAATTATATGAATCCATTTTACGACCAAGTAAAAAATAATATTAAAAAAAACTTTTTTGAAAAAGTAAAAAGCACGCCAAGTAATGAAATAGTTGTTACAAAAATTATATGAAATCATTTTACGACCAATTAAATATAATATTACAAAATCGGTTATATAGATAAATTCAAGTTTATATTTCTATAGATAGAAAAATCTTCGTCTAACGATTAAAATTACATGCTAATTTTTAATTGTGACATCTATGCAACAATTTCTTAATATTTTTTTTACGAGGATTTTTTATAATACCAAATTTTTTTTTAAATTTACAAAATTTATTCTTTGAACTTTCTTACGTCCGATTAAATATTTTTTGTCCATAATGTCGGTAACGTTTGAAAATGATCTTAAAAAATGCAGTGAATCAGCGATCGATTCGACGAAAGTGAAATTCCTTGAGCAAGAGGTCGAATCTTGGATCGGCATTTTGAAATCATTATTACGAGATTTATTCGTAGAGGGAGATCGCGTTTAACGGGAATTGTGTAGGATGAGATAAAAAGAGTGACGGTTCTTAACCATATTTTAATCGCATGAAAAATTCCGCGTCAACTTATTAGTGAAAAGTCTTGAAAAAAATTGGATTCGATTTATTAATTTAGAACGCGTTTGGGACCGTTCGTCAAACGGTCAATTCGGGTCTGATTTTAGAAAGGAATCGCCGGCGGCAAACTCGTTAAACTAGTCTCGCGAGAGGTTCGCTCGTAGATAACTTCGGGAAAAGAGAGGATAAAAAAAAAGAAATAAAAAGCTGTCTGCGAGATTCGATAAAATCCACGTAATACCCAAAAATCGAGCGATCCCAATTTTTTTGACTTTTTCCCCCTCATTTCTCGTGTCTCTGCTCGATCTCAACAATGAAGGTGAATTTTCCTTTACGGAACGCGAAGACGAACAATG
Organism: Cremastinae sp. B BG-2022a; assembly: GCA_030522605.1. Classification (NCBI taxonomy): domain Eukaryota; kingdom Metazoa; phylum Arthropoda; class Insecta; order Hymenoptera; family Ichneumonidae; species Cremastinae sp. B BG-2022a. The sequence continues at coordinate 50,835 of JAPYYX010000804.1, forward strand.
AAATTGCGAAATTGATCGTCTCTGACGATCGGTACCATCTGGACGAGAACTTTTTTTTCTACCGCCCACGTTGAATTATGCATATTTTTAATGAGAAAGGTTTTTTCTATTATTTTGTACGAGAAAAATTGTTAGAGGAGAACACAATGAGTCATGTTAATTTTTTTTTATGGGATAGAAATAATTTTTTACCGAGAAATGTTTCTCGTAGATTTTTTTAAAAAATAAAACAGTTTTTTTATGAAGAAGAAATAATTTTTATGCTGAGACATTTTTATAATATATTTTGTAATAATTTTTTTTATAGAGAAAATTCTTTGTAAAAAGAGTAATAATTTTTATAATTTTTTTATTGTCGTATAGTTTTTATGGGATTAAAATTAGAGCATTATATGCGCGTGTAGGAAATCGCACGCTTCGTCTTATTTGGCAAAGACAAGAAAGTTTGTGCGCGCTTGACTTGTTCGGGTTGTATCCATACAGTGCGAATTATTATTATTCGCACTGCATGGAAAACAGGAAACCTTTCAAACTCGTAATAGAGATTTTTTACAATAATTTTTCCGAATTTTCCAGTTTATTATCAAAACAAATCTAATTAGAAATATTTTATGTATATTTTTCTTAATTTTTTAATTAATTTTTTCGAATGAGAACGAATTCTTGGATTTGACTGTACTGACAGAACTAGCTTAATTTTTAAAAACACAAATTTCATCTACAAAAATGTGAGTTTTTCATAAAGTAAAATTAAATAAAAAATACAATACAAAAAATCCGATTGAATAATTTTTATATACATTTTTCATTATTAATATTAATATCATAATTTGATCACAAATCGTTTTACAGTCCTTTGAGAATAAAGATAAACATTTTAAGGAGGAATTGACGCTATTTTTAAAATGGTAAGAAAAAGTTAAAATTTTGTAGACTTGTTTGAAAATGGCTAAGAAATCCTTGTGCCAAATTTGAGAATGATTCACTAAATGGTTTTAAAGTTATGAACTTTCAAACTTTATAAAATTTAACATTGTCTTATGGAAAATTCATATAAATGTTCTAAACATAAACAAAAAAGGTACCAGCTCCGTAAAATTTTTTTATGTTTCATATGCTAATTCAAAAATTTGAAAGTATTTCACTTAATGTTTCTTTTTTAATTGTTTAAACAATGTTAATTGTTAAAATGGTTTAATTAATAATCGGAAGTTGTTAATCGCTATTGTAGCTAATACACAAAAAATTGAGAACCTTTTCAAAAGACTAGAAAGTAAAAAACTCGCAAATTTTCGTTCTGAACATACTTTTGACATGGATATTGTACCTACCATTCCTCCTTAAATTTTAGAACAAATTTTCGTTCTGAACATACTTTTGATATGGATTGTACCTACCATTCCTCCTTAAATTTCAGAACATAATTTTCCTTGCATAAAATGGAAGTTTGATAAAATAAAAAAAATGATTAAAAATATAGTGCAAAATAAAAATATTGCAATAACTTCATCTTTTATTTTTTTGTTTTGTGATTATAAAAATATACGTTCTAAATTTTAAAACAGAGATTTTACTTACATTAAATCTAATTTTGATAAAAATTAAAACATAAAAGAAAAGTGCAAGCTAGATTACTGCAACGCATCGGATTAACCGATATTGCGATAAAACGCCAAAAAAATAGTTGCCATTGATATGAAAGCTGATAAGAAATTGAAGAAGGTTCTTGATAAGAAAACAAAATTGATAACGATCGATTTTCACGGTCGACAAATAAATTGCATCGATGACAATTTATTGTCGCATCTTCGATTTTCCACCGGCGTTTTATCGAATCGAGAGAAAAATGCCATGAGTCAGAATAGGAGAAAGCGGATGTGGAATTTTTTTCGAAAACGAGGACGATCGAATTCACGGCCGGAGACGAGAATCCGGATTTAGGCATTCTCGCGACTTTATTATGTCACAAAATGCATTTTTTTCTTTGTCTAGCGCGCCTCACCCGACTCGGCGAATTCTCCCACAATCATTTCAGAAATTCCACATCCAATTCCATATCCGTCGAATATTTCCGGGAGAAATGCCTGGATCGTTTCGAAACATCAACATTCCTCAGATGCATTTTTAAGAGAGAATTACGTCTCTCTGTATATAAAAAGTGTCGCAATTCATTTTTCAAAGGCTTTCTGCTGAGAATTTTTCCGCTCGTTGATTTTTCTCTGGTTAATTTTTGTACTCGTTGCTCTTTTGCTCTAAATATCGCAATAAGAAATGTCAGTGTTTAATTTTTCCACTCTTCAATTTTTCTCACGTGTACATTTTTGTCCTCGGTGCTTTTACTCTCATTTTGTAATAGAAATTTCAGTCTCCCTGATTTTTTCAATTTTTATCATAAGTTTTTTTATCATAATTTTTTTAATTCTAAGTATTGCGATCGAAATTTCAGTCTAATTTATTCAATTTTCGATTTTTCTCACGTATAAATTTTTGTCCTCGTTGTTTTTTACTGTCAATATCGCACTAGAAATGTCAGTCTTTAATTTTTGAGCTCTTTAATTTTTGAACTCTTCAATTTTTCTCACATGTAAATTTTTGTTCTCGATGCTTTTACTCCCAATATTTTAATAGAAATGTCAGTCTCTTTAATCTTTTCACTTTTTAATTTTCATCGTGTTTTTATTTTTTTTTATTCTAAATTTATCACGATGGAAATTTTAATCTCCGTAATTTTTTCGATTTTCATCATAAATTCAATTTTTTTATTCTAAATGTCATCGCGATTGAAATTTTCGTCTCTCTTATTTTTTAAATTTCCAATATTTCTTACATGTAAATGTTTGTCCTAATTGTTTTTACTGTCAATATCGCACTAGAAATGTCAGTCTTCAATTTTTTCGCTCTTCAATTTGTTCACATGTACATTTTTGTCCTCGTGCGGAGGAAAATAACGAGCAGGCGATGATTTAAAGAAATGAAAAGAACAGAATCGTTGCTCTATAACAATAAAAATAACGATACGAAAAATAATAAATGTAGAGTCGAGAAAATAAAGTCGAAAAACGCAGACGTGAATTTCAAATAAAATATTAACTTTGTTCTTATAAATGTGTCTGAATGAATTTATTTCATTTATTTAATCATCCTGACAAAAACAATTGTCGAAGAGTACGGCACTCGGTGCTTTTACTCTCAATATTGTAATAAAAATTTCAGTCTACCTAATCTTTCAACTTTTCAATTTTTTATCACGTTTTTATTTTTTTTATTCTGAATATCGCAATGGAAATTTTAGTCTCCCTAATTCTTTCGATTTTCATTATAAATTCTATTATTTTTATTCTAAATATTGCGATAGAAATTTTAGTCGCTCTAACTTTTTCGTTTTTATTCTCAAATTTTAAACTCCTTAATTTTTTCTCTCTTCGATTTTTCTGAAATGTAAATTTTATCGTTGTTTTTTCACTTGAAATATCGCAATAGAAATTTGCCTCTCCCTACAATTAGTTCACCTTTGTCACAATGAAAATTTTTATCATACTTATTTTTTTGTTTGTAAATTCTTGTCTCTAGGTGAAGAAATTTTTTGCTCGTGACAATTTCTTCTGTCGAGCTTTGTCTGGAATAAAATTTATCGGAAGGTTCTTGTTGTAAAGAATTGTACACGGCACGCCCTCTTTTTACTGTCCAGTGTGTTGCAGCAACGATAAAGAAACGAGAGAAAACGAGCCTGGTTGAAATTGTTTCGAGAATATCGCATACAGATCAGGAAGTCGAAGGGAACGGGTTCGCGCACACACGCGAACGGAGCAAGGACAATGCTTCGAGAAATGCGCTCCGTTTCGTGAAGAGAGCAAAATGAAGGATTAAATGTCTATACGAGCTGGTCAACCTTACACAAATAATTATTCACAAAACAAAAACTGAACGTATAAATATTTACTAAAATAAAATAAAATACAAACCGATCGTTTAACGTTATTTTTTATCATTTTGTTAATTAAAAAAAGAAAATTATAATTCGAAAAAATTCAACAAGATTATATTAGCTAATGAAAGAACTAAGAATTGCACAGAGAAAGGAAAATTAAGAATTAAAATCCAGTCGAAAAGATTTGTTTCAAGAAGTAAATCCGGATTCAGTAATATTAAGTAACTTCCGAGTTGTTATTTCAATTTCAGGTTTTACAACAACAAACAATATAATTTGAAAAGAAAAACAAAATTATAGTAGCCACTGAGAAAACTGAGAGGTGCGCATAGAATGGAAAATTAAAACATTAATTAAAAATTAAAATCAAGTCGAAAAAATTTCTTCCAAAAATCAAATCCGGCTTCAATAATATTAAGTAAATTTCGACTTGTTAATTGAATTTCAAAAATTAAATCCGGATTCAGTATAGTATTGAGTAACTTTATACGACTTGTTAGTTGAATTTCAAGTTTTACAAAAACAAAAATATAATTTGAAAACAAAAACAAAATTATAGTGGCCAATAAGAAAACTGAGAGGTGCGCATATAGAATGGAAAATTAAAAACATTAATTAAAAATTAAAATACGGTTCACAAAAATTTCTTTCAAAAATTAAATCCGGCTTCAGTAAAATTAAGTAAATTTCGACTTGTTCCAATTTCAGATTTTACAAAAACCAAAATATTATTTGAAAAAAATATATAGTCATTAATTAAAAACATTAAAAACATTAGTTGAAAATTAAAATCCAGTTGACAAAAATTTCTTCAGTAATATTGAGTTTTCGACTTGCCATTCTAATTCCCGGCTTTATATGAAAAGAAAATTATAATTATTTAGAAAATAATTCAACAAAATTATACCAACCAATAAGACCTGCTAATTGCGCATAGAATAAAAAATCCAAAAAATTAATTAAAAATTAAAATGAAGTCGAAAAAAATTCTTTGAAAAATCAAATCCGGATTCAAAGATATTGAGTAACTTTCGACATGTCATTCCAATTTCAGGCTTTATAAAAAAATGAAAGGTTACGCGCGAGAGAAATCGTGAACGGTTTACATTACTTTTACCGCCGAGTTATTTCATTTTATTAATTCAAATAATTTCTACGATCTCAAAAACTGAAACAAGCCCCGAAAAAAAAAAAATTTCCGACATTTTTCGCAGCACCTGAAAAATGTGAGATACGAAAATACGGAAAAGCTCGATGGTAAATGTCACTTGAATGAAAAAGGCAGAAAGATGCGGTCGATATACTCTGAATTGTATACGTGTGTCGTCTCCGAAGCCGCAGGCTGTCCTCAGCCTTGGCTAAATACTAAAATATATATCTATAAAGTTTTCGAGGCTCATACCAGTTCGCTCACAAAGTGTCTGTACGTACCAAGAAAGTACGTTCTCTTTCGTGCCCCGTATGGGAAATAGCCCGCGCGCGGACTCTCGCTCAGCCACAAGAAAAGGGACTCGAACAACGGAACATTCTTTTTATCTCTTCATCTATTTTTAATCACTTTTCAAATCAAGACAAATTGGAACATGATTTCGTCATATCTGAATAGAAATCATTTTTTCATCAATTTATATCAATAAATAAAAATATCAGAAATAAAAATCTGTAAACAAAATTTAATTGTCAATGTATCTATAAATGTTCAACAAATTAGAACATGATTTCGTCATATGTGAATAGAAATTCATACATTTTTTCATCAATTTATATCAATAAATAAAAATATCATAAATTACAATTTGTAAAAAAAAAATGTACTTGTTAATGTATTTATAAATTTTCAAGTAATGAATATTAAATATAAATAAAATTAAAGTATACGATATAACAAAAATTCAATTGAATTTCAATAAATTTTTACTGTTTTTTAGTTAAAAATGTATCTTTAGTGAAAAATTTATTTATATTTCAATAAATTTTTAACTAGAAACATTACAAATTTGTAAATAAATTTTATTACTAATAAATAAATTCGAAATAACGATTTTAGTTCAAGCCCCGAAGCTTTTAAATGGCATTTATAAAATTGGGAATGCAGAATTTCCATTCGGGAGTTCGCATTCGGTCATTCGCAGCGTTCATCGAACCGTAAAACGAGAAAGCGAAAGAATCCGAGGAGAAAGAACGAGGCAAGGAGGAGATAATAAAAAGTGCAAGGAACTTGGAATAGAAATAAAAATAACGACGAAAGCAAAAAAAAAGCAGAGAATAAAATAAAATAAAGATGCGAAGGGCCTTCTGAGGTGGGGTGGGGAGGGGAGAGAATGATGGTTCGTGGGTGTACATTTGTTGAGAGGGAAGAGGGTGAGAGAATCGGAGCCTCGAGGGCGGATACCGACACGCGCTCCGACTCGCAGTGGACGTCCTTGCTACGTTATCCGTTCCTTTCACTTTCGAGCAGGCTTCTCGCGCGAGGAACCAACCGAACGAATAAAAAATCTCCCTGCCATTCTTTTTGCACCGGATCTCTCTCCTTGCTCGCTGCTTTTTTTTTACTCGCGAACAAAGATATCAACGAGACGACGTGTCTCTCGAGCCCTCTCGTTCCTCAAAATCTACCATATGGAACAAAAATACGATGTCATTTATCATTTCAGATTATACATTTTTATTTATAGGTCGTTTGTTATTTTAAGATCTCTGCATTGAGACCCTTTGATTTTTCCAATTGTTTTTCATAACCCTTTGAAATAAATAAAAAAAATATTGAATATACGGGAAGGGGAGGGCAAAATTGGGTACGGGGGGCAAAATGGGGTACCCCAAAAATTTGGTGAAAATTTACAATATTTCAAATTTTGATAAAATTTAATATCAAATAGTCTTTTATTTGCT
>JAPYYX010000805.1:0-38695 GCA_030522605.1 Cremastinae sp. B BG-2022a
TCACCGTACAGGACCTTTTTTTTGAGTGTCATTACAACAATTTATTTAACAATTATAAACCTAATAAATAAACATTTAAAAAATCATGTTGTATTCATCGTGAATGTATTTATTTATTTTAAAAAACCGGACCGATTACTTTATTGCAACATTGTAAAAAAAAATCACACACTGTGATGATCGAGGGTCACACTGTGATGATCGCTTAATTTTATTTTCTAATATATCACTAAATATTTATTTTAATTACCTAGTACGCAACATTCTCCAGGATTACAATCTTGATTGTTCGAGCATTGTCCTTCTATGTAAACAACTCCATTTCCGGTCGCTCGGGCATTTATTTCATTGACGAAAATCGCCGCGATTATTGCAGCAAAAAATACAACTGGGGTCTTCATTTTTCCACTTTACTTTTTTGAACAGAAAACTGAAATAAAAAAGATTCATCGCCATAAATTATTTAAATGTCATTCATAATTTACATTTTAAATTTTATTTTGAATTTTATTTTCATATAAAAATTGATTTTTTTCCTAATTTTTTAAACTTAACGTAATTAAAAATTGTTTCACATTCGATACGTTGAAAATTTGGTCAGAACAAAATACAAAAGCAGAAACAAAACTGCCTTTGTTTTTTTTTATGAATCATTCTTCGATTTCATTAACATAAACCTTTGTTCAACCAATCGTGAAATCATATGAGATTACTATATCGATGACTGAAAATTAATTCGTATCGAATGACAAAAGTGTCACGAGGTGCTCTGAAAATTGACCATTTATATTCAAGTCCGGAAATATTTGCATCATCGCTCCGTCACCTTCACCTTGCCGCTACTTTTCGAGCCTGATTAAAAATTACGATTTCCCGCTAAATATCACTAAACGGTACTATCTAGCATCACGTTTTAATTTTATTTTATTTTGGCGGAGAAAAGAAGGATATTATTAAAATTGAAGAATAGAAACCCTCGAATTGTACAATTAATTAAAAAAAGGAATTGCAATTAAAGATATTTTATAAAAAAATGAAATTATGAAAATTCTTTTATGTCATGATAATTTCCAAATATTTATCTCAGTTTATGTAATAAGCATATTTAATAATTTGGTGTCGTGCACGTTGCGTGAATGTCACAAAAGTTATCGAATTTTTATTTATACTCACTCAAATATTCACATATGCGGCAAATTTCCTTGAAATTCACAAACTATAATTTACACTTGAAAAATATTTTTTATCACTTCGTTGATAAAAATTTATACAATTTTTTTATTGTTCTTGCACTTTTCCAGTAAGCAACTAAAATAAAAAAGTACAACTTGGAGACGTGAATGGTAGTAACGTTTGCTGGAATGTGATTGCAAGATCTGATGGACTTCTACGTTTTATAGTGACTTTTCACCCGTAATCTCGCTCAGCTGTAAGCTGGAGGGGATGAGCCGAACGTTCGTTTTTGATGAGATAAATCTTTGGCTAAGCCCAAAATTTGTTTTCAATAAAACTTTCAGCTCTTTAAAATGACATCATTTAATAAAATATATACAAATTGATGAACATCATTATTATCAATTTTTGACTCTATCGACGTTTTAAAAATCGATTTATAAAGCAATCGATATTTTTAAATAGTTTAATAGTTTGTTGTTGATGTTGATCCGCATCCAGAATTTTTTCTCCTGCATTCGATTTTCAATTTTGACCCTGTTGAATTTAATTCAAGATATATGCATATCGTCGAAGAAATTTATATGTTGATCCGCATATCCGTAAATTTTTCGTGCCAATAGATTTCAACTTCCATCGACCTTGCAAAATTTTTGTCAAGGCCCGATGCGTAATATTGAAGAAATTTAACGTAACGTGCACTTTGATACCTTTCTTCGATGTTACGTGAAGCACACGTATCTGTTACGCGAATTCGCAGAATCGCTATGGCGAAAGAGAGAATCCTCAGTGGCAAAGGACTTGTGACTCATACGTGAAAAGTATCATGCCCCCTTTTGGATCCTCCCCGAGTGAAATTCCCAGAGGTATTAAACTGACCGGAAATTAATGAGAATAAATATTTAGGTCAAGGACGAAGCACCGGAACGACGGGAATAATAAATAGTTATATATCATTCAAATATTATTTTTATTCATTTTTTAAATTAATAAATAAATAAACGTTTGATACTTCGTATCAACATTTTTTTTCTAATAAATAATTCATAGTAAAATTGTATTTTTAATTATTTAATTTGTAAAACAAATTCTCATTTATGACGTTATAGCTTGTGTTTACGAAAAACGACTCAGCCGGATCTTCGTTCAAAATTTCCCGAATGTATTTGTTGCACTCGAGAAGAATTTTTTTCTAACCTCTCGTTAATCGCGAATTAATTAACGCGCGTGGGTCGTGGGGTTTTCCGAGCGTATAAAATTCTACGTGCAGCCTTGTTTTTTCTCATTGTCTTAGCAGTCATCGTCTCGAATAAGATTTCCACGTGCTCCGTGCCGATACGAATCTCTTCATTGCTGGACATTAATATGAAAATTACGCTGACACTTGATTATCTTCATTTTTTAAATCAAAAGTTCCGATAACGATTATTGAAACGACAAAAGTATATTATTAAAAAGATATTAGTCGAAAAAAAGTATTAGCACTGTATATGATGAAGAGAATTTATCTTTACGAGGAAAAGTACGAATTTTGATAAATATGATTGAGAAAATGTTACAATTAATAAATCATCTATCAACACCAATGTGTAATATAGAGTAAAAATAAAAAATACAAATTTTTAATCCGCAAATATTACGAGTAAATTTCTTCACGAATAAAAAGTACAAAAAGTACGGACAGAATGTTCCAAGCACTTGATTAAATACTGGACGATCCGGAAATCGATAATATGTACATTTAATATGGATTGTTTATCCCGGGTCACCAGAGAATCTCAATCACAAAAACTTTTATCTCTCTCGTTAATGGTTAGAGCCGAGCGCTGTTTTCATATCTCAATGATGCCTACCGCATGATCTCTGCTAATAATAGCGATCGGTAATTATGAGTCGAGGTTATGAAGGTCTTCGCGTCATTCGGAAGACTTTAATTTCCCTCACAGACTTAATCACGATCCGAATAATTATCCTTATTTTCGTGAATGCTTATCAAACAAATAAAATCAGGGGAGGCTAATTTTTATGAGACGAAACAATAAAAAAATATTTTACTAATGGCTTTATCCTTGCCATTTTCTAAATGATCTTTCCTGTATCGATGAAGAATTTTGAATATTCAAATTTTCAATAATGTAATTTTTGATCAAAAATGTTCAGATATTTATCCGTTCGATTTCCCGATAGTGTAAACAAGTTTTCAAAATATCGCATGAAATAACGAAATGTACAATAGATGTACAACTTCGTTAAAAAAAATCGTACGTAGTGTACTCTTGTAGCAATTTTGACCCCCGATCCTAATTTTATATCCATGAATGGAGTTCAGTCGATAAGTCAGGCATCTGCGGTCATTTAAAATCTAAATGTGCATGAAAGGTAGGGTTTCCAATCTACAGAATAATTAAATACATTATTCGTGGTTCGTGGTGAAAAGCTATTCGCACATTATAGATATAAATTGTGCCGGGTTCCGGCTTTTTAATTTTTGTGAATATACAAATATTTACAATGTCGAAAAACTTTTCGAGCTCGATGAACAAAGTGTCACGGTTGTTTCCACCTATAAAAGTGGGAAACGTGAACGAAAATGTAAATCCTAAAAAACTTGCAAAAAGTTACAAAGTAAGTTTACTTATGTAGTAAATAAATTTTGGTGTTTTTAGGCCGATTCGTTTAATTGACAAGAATGATCGATAAATTTAGATAAACATTTTAATTACTTACATATTTTATTATTTCAGCTCATGAATGACATGGGAATAATTAGACAAGCCAATACAGGCTTGTATACGTTATTGCCATTAGGCATGAGGGTACTCCAAAAATTAATTAATATTGTTGATATGGAAATGAGCAAGATTGGAGCACAAAAATTAATATTGCCCAATCTGACAAGTGCTGCCCTTTGGAAAAAGACAAAAAGACTTGAAAATCACAATGAACTCTTTACAGTTTTGGATCGACACAAAAATAAATTTATTCTCAGCCCTGTAAGTGCAATTCCAAATTTTGTGGCACTAAATACAATAACTAATACTTTAAGATTGCTGGATATTGCAATAATGAAAATACACATAAGAAATAAATAATCCAACAAATTTTTTTTTTCACAATCAGACCTTTGAAGAGGCAATAACTGATATGGTAGCAAGTATGGGAGCTATCAGTCGAAAAGATTTGCCTCTAATGTTGTACCAAATATCCAACAAATGGAGAGACGAATTAAAACCAAGGCTTGGTTTATTGCGAGGAAGAGAATTCATTATGAAAGATCTTTACAGTTTCGACTCAACTGTAGAATGTGCAGAGAATACTTATACAGCTGTGCGGCAAGCTTATGAAAAAATATTTAAGCATATTGGCATAGAATATACAATAGGTCCGTCCAATTAAACTAATGTTTCGTTTCTTTTCTATATTTACAAAGAATTCATTTTTTATTTGCTTTTTCAGCTGTTGGTGACACTGGAATAATGGGTGGATCTTTATCTCACGAATATCATTATATTTCCAACATTGGCGAAGACACCGTTCTGTCCTGCCATTCTTGTGGATTTTATATCAATTCGAACATATACGAAGCTCATCATTGTCCAACCTGCAATGGTGACTTAACAAATCGATCAGCTGTTGAGGTAAAAATGAACAAATCAAGAAGAGCTTGCACTTCATTTTATTTCTGATTTGAAGCGTCATAAAAAATTATACATAAAATTTCAGGTTGGTCACACATTTCTCTTGGGCACAAAGTATTCAGAACCACTGAATGCAATATATTTAGAAAAACACGAAAAAAAGCCTATGAACATGGGATGCTATGGTCTTGGATTGACAAGAATTATAGCAACTGCTGTTGAGACACTTTCCAAAGAAGAGGAAATACGATGGCCAAAAAATATTGCACCTTATACCGTGTGCATAATACCACCAAAAGTAATTACACAAAAATTATTACATTTATTTTACATACATATTACATTTTTTTTATACATGTGCAAATTAATTTGATTAAAAAACTAGGAACTTTTGGAATAAAAAATGTTTCTTAAATTGCAGAAAAACAGTCATTACGACTCGGCCTCGCCATACACGGAAAGAATTTACAACCTCATGGAAGCTATGAAAATCGACACGATAATCGATGACAGAGTGGAATTAACGATAGGCAGACGTGTAATCGATGCGAGACGAATGGGCTACCCGTATTTGATAGTTATTGGAAAAACCGCAGTTGAATCAACGCCCCGTTTCGAAGTGCACGATATCAGTACACTAAACATGGATATTCTATCTCTAGAACAAGTAGAAGATTTTTTCGCAAACAGAGATTCGCTGTTAAAAACAGAAAAACAGGCAATAACAATTTAAAATAATAGATTTAGTATTTCTGTACACTGTTTCTCGTTATGTATGTACATCTGATGTCAAAAATTGTTAATACATTGCTTAGTCTAAAACACGAGTATAAAAAATGTATTCTAAAAAATTCACGTTGGACGTGATTCAATGATCCAATTGGACTTTTACTCTGTGATAAGCGTTGCACAGAAATCCTCTTAGATTCCAAATATTTTCAAAACTCTCAGGCTGGACGTTGTAAGAAGAATCTACGGCTTTCGCCCATATTTCTATTTCTTGACAATCTTTACTGACGGGGATATCGGCTTTCCATATCGTCCAGCTCCAGCATCTGCCTTCCTTCGCATCTGGATCTTGTCCGACTAAATCGGCAATGTGCCAAGTTTTTCCACCATCAATCGTAATGTCTACGCGAATTATTTTATTTCCGCCACCGGACCAAGCATACCCTGGAGGTAAAACAGAAATTTAAAAAATTTAGATATCTCCTTCATCACTATCAGTTTGGTTCCCTAACACTTTAATAACATTTTTTTTACCTTTTATCGGAATCTTTCCGTCCTGTATTTTGACTCGTTCTCCGCACTCCGGTGAGCAAATCGCAGAGATGACAGGCATAGCTTGAATAGCAGGTGCTTTCGAAAAATCTACGGTGTCCCAATCTACGCTCGGTGAAAAACCTTTGTAATCTCCACGTTGAAACTGCGAGAAACTTTCCTCTTTCGAGATTACTATTTTCGCGAGCCATTTGACGTTTCTCGCACCAACGACTCCGGGTACGATCGCTCGAATCGGATATCCGTGATCTCTGGTTATCGGCTCGCCGTTCATCTCGTAAGCCAAAATGACATCAGCTCTTGGGTCCAGGGCTTTCCATATCGGGATACTGGCACCGTAGGGAACTCCAGCTGGATCCATGTCGTGACCTTCGAACTGCAAAATTTGTATTGTTATTTATAACACCTTTTTATACGAAACTTCGTACACTCATCGTTAAAATGCGTACTTTTCAATGTTTCAAGAAAGTAAATAAATATTGATTAAGGAGGAATGGCAGGTACAATCCACGTCAAAAGTATTTTCCGAACGAAAATTTGCGAATTTTTGACTTTCTAGACTTTAAAGAGTTCCGAATTTTTTTGTATTAGCTACAATAGCGATTGACAACTTCTGATTATTAATTGAACCATTATAACAACTAACATTGTTTAAACAATTAAAATAGAAAATTTTAGTGAAATGCTTTCGAATTTTGGAATTAGCATTGAACACTCATATGAAACATGTAAAAAAAATTTTGCGAAGATTGTATCTTTTTTTGTTTATGTTTAGAACGTTTTATGAATTTCCCATAAGACACAATGTTAAATTTTAAAAGTTTGAAAGTTCATAACTATAAAACCATTCAGTGAATCATTCTCAAATTAGGCACAAGGATTATTTAACCGTTTTCAAACAAGTCTACAAAATTTTAACTTTTTCTTACCATTTTAAAAATAGGTATAATTCCTCCTTAAAATGCGTACTTTTCAATGTTTCAAAAAAGTAAATAAATATTGATTAAGCTAGAAGACACATTAGTTTTACCTGTACATGATTCCAATCATCCTCGTTTATATTTAAATCTGCCAAAACATCACAGAGTCTCGCCCCAGTCCACTTGGCGTTACCGACTGCTCCGACACCCCAACTTAGACCTCTCAAGGGTTTAGCGTTCGCCATTTCCGAACGCCGATTTCCTCCACACATTATAGCGGTCGTTACCGTATACTTCGGATATTTTTTTATACTCTCAAAATCCAACACCTTTTTTGTATCATCCTCCACAGAAATCTCGAGCTCATAATCTTCAATATCAATCACTGGCACAGGTAAATGATTTCTCACGTAGTAAAATTCTCTGAAAAAAAAATCTAATCTCAAGTTTTGATAGTTTAATCAACTCAAATCTGAGAAATTCATTACAACAAAAAATAATTTACTCACGCTGGTGTCAAAAAAGTTTCGACCAACATTGACGGTGGAGGCTCCGCACAAAATGGTTTTGCTCCATTAATCTTCAGAGCTTTGTGTCTCTTTGGCTCATTTTTATAAGGATCATCAATTTCAAGAGTTTCTGAGCTCTCGCTTTCTTCCAAATTTCCTATTCTCATGGATTCTAAGAGCTCATAAATTTCTGGGGAGTTATGATTTGCAAATATTTGCCAGAATGGCTCAATGGAGCTTCCAGCAGCCATCATAATTTTTCCTGAGCCACCCGGATGTTGAGAAACAAAATTTGTTATGTCGTAGACTCCTCTTCTGTATGTTATCCAAATCCCAGTTTTTTCATTATCATGTTTTCCAACTTGCTCAGCTGTGTAAGTCTGCAAATTCTTCTTATACTCTCCAGGCTTGGAGCTGGTTTGGAAAGCATAAACTTTACTCTTTTGCGAAGGATAAAAGTAAAAATAATAATAGGCTCCAATGATCGAAGCCACAATTGCAACTCCGGATGTGTAAACTCCGTAAGAATAAGTTGCATTTTTTTTTTCATCGCTATTTCCATTCCAGGAATATTTCCTACCGGTTACACTTATAGTATCGATTGAAGCAATGTTCATCAGTCTTTGTATCCTTAAAAAAACAAAATTCACATTCTTTAAATGTAACATTTGGATTTATATTTTTCAAAAATTACCAATTTACCAAATATTTTCGTTGTGAAAGTTTTACTTTGCATTCCGAATATTTTCATGATATTTTCCAAACAAATTTGAATGAAATAAACAAACATTCCATGCACCCATGCAAATAATAAGCTGTGCTGTGCACATTATTTCACATACCTTTTTTCATATCGAAAGTTCTTATGAATATTTAAAGTTCTCAGTCTCCAAGACATCACGTTTTACAATTATTTATATATAATTGTAAATAAAATAATCAAAATATAGAAACTTTACTACAAATACAAATGTACAGAACAATTTATTTGATGCAAGCTGACCGCATCAGTGAAAAAACAGGAATAAAACTTTCGATAATTATAGCTATGACGTTTTTTATTTCTCCTATATGTTTTTCAATAATTCTCCAAATTTTTGTATGTTGCAACGTGCCTTATCGCATTCGGTACCGTTATTTGAAAACTCCATGTTGGTGCGCGTGTGTGTTATTATCATTTTTTTAGTGAGGGATTCACAGAAGAATTTTTTGACGTGTGTGAGTGTGTTGGTGTGTATAATTTAAAGGTTCGTATATACTTATATGTATTGTGTACATGTGTACGTGACAAATTCGATGGCGCTTCTGTCATTCTCATTCTCTCATTCGTGTTTGAGTTTTCGTCTCGACGAACGCATACTTCCAATTCTGAAATACATTATTCGTCTTCTGTCAATAAAAAAATAAAAGAATTGAACGTACAGTGACAAGTGCTTCACATATTTTAAGGTTTTTATTTATCATTCTAAGGTGAGTTCAGAATAGAATTTTCTTTACATTTACATTTCATTGGAAGACTCTCTAACCTCACTGATATTACCAAAATAATATCGAAATTTGTCAGAATGTATGACGTGAACAATTTTATTCAAAATAAACATTACACTGGCTCAGTTTTTACGTATCTGGTAGTGCCCGTAGTCGTAGTATCGCTGAGTAGTCGCAGCGATTTATTGTTTACAACAATATTGTACTGCTAATTTGATTGGTTGTCTGCACATTATTGTGCAATAACGTCAAATATAATGTATGATCTTCCAACACGTGGAATACTTGTTGACAGAATTATATTTCATAGTTTATAAGATTTTTCAAAAATACAACAAAGAAATGTCAAGGTCAATAATGGAAAAATTTTTCTTACAGATATTTGAATAAAAATTAATTTTACAGATATTTTTAAAATTTCAGTTTTGAGAAATGAAAGGAAATCTGTGCGATTAACATGGCAATGGCAATGCGCAAAAGGAGCGGCTCTGGCTCCAAACGCCAACATAAAGGGAAACTTGTTCCTATTTATGAGAGCTTTTTCAAAGGCGAAGATCTCACTTTGGCTCATCCTAATTTTTGGAATGAATTATTCCTCATCAAGCCTATGGTGAGTCAAAATAAAAACATCTCTTTGATTCATCGTTCTTTCAACTTTTATTTCCTGCTTTTCCTTTTCTAATCACTTTGCAATTTGTAAAAAATAACTTTTTGAATTCTTCATTAATTTATCATATTCACTTTGCACTTATTTCTTTTTCCATTTTATACATTTCCTTATCACGCCATGGTCTTGTACAAATAATTTATCTTGCTTGTCTTTCTTAGCATTAATCTCACACGGTGTTTCTGTTTTTTCTTTGGGATTCCTTTTTCTGAAGATTTTGGAAAAACTCTCTTCTTTGGACTCAAAAAAATATTTTCTCTTTTCCTTGGTGATTTCTTTATCTGGAGTAACTTTTTCCTCAAATTCAGCTTCTCCTTTCAATCTCTCTGGCATGAATTTATTCATAAAGTTGAAATATGTTTTGCTGGTCTGAATACGGTATTTCAAGCATTGTAATTGGAACCAAGCAACACGCCCATAATATTTTGTCATCTCCCATGATGGTAAAGACTGTAAAATTATTTAAAAATTATGACCTTATAAAACTTTACACTTATTTTCGATTTGTGCCAATTTTTTATAAATTAATTTACAAACTCTTATGATTTTTCTTAAATCTAAACTCAAAATTTACCTGAACAACTTTAGAGATTAATTTTTTAACCACCATTGTGTGGAATTTTATAACTTCAAATTTACATTTTCTTATGAATTTTCAATTTATTTTTTACTGTAAAGGTTTTAATGATAAACATTGAACGAAATTTATTTTTCATGTTTAAAAAATACATCTGTCAAAATTTTGACACTCAATCAAAAAAGGAATTTGATTGTCAATTGATGATAATTCATAATTAAGAATTTTCTGCTGCTACTCATGACATCCAAAGCAAAATAAACAAATTCTAGAATAAACAAACGTTGAAAACTCAACATCAGACAGTTAATAAAATTAATAAAAAACTTTTTTTTTGGATACAGGTACCACACATAGAGAATGAAATACTACGAATGAATTCTGAGCAGCTTAATGCCAGCAGAGAAAATTTGAATTCTCTCGTATGCCACTGTGTGGATACCCTGGTCGACGAGCATCCTTTCCGTGTGGTTTACGCATTGCAAACGTTGGCCGCTGTCATACAATCCATGTACAAAAAAGCTAGTCAGGGTGACTGTGGTTTCAACTTAATTGATATTCTAGTCGGTTTCAACTCTGCGGAACAAAGAGTGACCACTCTGATGCAACATTGCAACACTTTCTTAACAGGTAAAGTTCATTTCGATACTGAAAACAAATAAAAATATACAACTGACGAGAAGAATGATTTTTCATACTCATCAACGTGCATAAAAAATTGTAGGTGAATATCCTGACAGCTTGAAAGCAATGTGCTTAAAACTGTTGCTGATTATTGTAACAGGAACAGACAATGTCAGCCAAAATACATTGTTAGAATATGTAATGATCAACGGTGTCTTCGAATCTCTTGTTCAGGTATTAGAAATTTTTATTCTTTGTAATAACTTGACGAAATGTATATCAATGTTTTCTGTGTCATATTAATATATTTATCATGTTTTTTTTTTCAGTTATTGAGAGACACAACAGCGCGCAATCGTCACGGACACGATGCCGTATTGCTCTTGACGCTTCTAGTCAATTATCGAAAGTACGAGAGCACAAATCCTTATATCGTTAAACTGTCAATTCTGGATGACGAGTTAGCACTGAACGGTTACGGGCAAGTCATATCCAGCTCGTTGACAGAATTTTGCCGACATTTCGTTCAGCAGAAAGCAGGTGAAAAGATGGAATTATCTTAGTCACATCTCTTTCGTCTGTGTTCAAGGATAAAAATTTAATTAAAATCTCTTGCTATTTAAATTATTCAATTATAAACGTCAATCTTGATTCTGTTTAACCCTTTACACAGACGTCCAAGCTTCCTGGTTGTCCTCCTTTACAAGTATCGTTGGAATGTTCGTCGGAGAAGAAGAAGCCAACACCCAACAGATTCGCGCGAACAATGCATTGCTCCTTGCGCTTTATGAAGCTACACACCTCAATAGAAATTTTGTTACAACTCTTGCCTATACTCAGAGCGACACGAGTGCTCCGCCTTCTCCAAATAATACGCTCGGTCCCAAAGCAGTTGCACCAGGTTCTCAACCTCCTGACGTCATGGCACAACCTTTTAATCTGCTCGCAACTTTTTTACAATATTGGTTCGATAAAAATATGTGAAAAAAATTTTAAAAATGACTGAAAGAGCGATGAAAATATTTTTATACATGAAATATATATTTTATATGTTTTAGCTCAATTGTAATGCAAGTCATAAGAACGGAAGCTATATTGAATAATGTCAAACTCTGCTTCCTCATATTGAGCTGCATTTCTGAAGATCAATATGCTAATAGCCTGATGCACGATGCGAACCTCGCATTCAGGGTTCAATTGCACCGAGTGCCGATGCATCATAGGAAAATACAGGATAAAATTGCCCCGACTCAGCCGCTTGCAGCTACGTTATTAGGTAAAATATTTTTAATTACCTAATTATTAAGAGCTGCGCTAACAGTTTGAAATCTTTAATATTTAGATCTTCTCGTCGAGTTCATGACGTCTCATATGATGAAGAAATTTCCTTTGGAGCTGTATCACCAATGCGTCGGCGTACTTCAAAGACTTCTGTGTTATCAAAAACGTTGCCGCGTTCGACTCGCTTATCAATGGAAAGATCTCTGGACGGCCTTGATTAATTTATTGAAGTTCCTCACAGCTCACGAGAGTCATCTCGTTAAGAAAATGAATATCTTTCCATTAGCCATACAGGTTGTCAATATCCTCAATTTTTTTATTACCTACGGTGACACATTTCTCTCCGCCCCAAGCAGCTACGACGAATTATTCTACGAAATTATAAGGATGCGTCTTATTTTTACAAATTTAAATGCCATGGGTAATTATAATTCAATTTTATAATTTTATCATATTATAAATACGTATTCCTGAAAATGAATGGGATTTCTTCTTCTCAGCACTCAGATATTCGACAAGCGAGGCTTACGAGTACAAGGAACACGCGCTGAAACTGACCAACGCACTTGTAAATATGCGCGACATCGTTAACCATTTTCCACCAAAAATCGCTGCCTGGCTTGCCAGTGAAAGTCTTTCAACGCCATCGGAACAACAAATATTGGCTGTAATAATACAGAATTATGATACTCTTACACTCAAACTGCAGGATAATTTGGATCAATATGAGAGATATTCGGAAAAACCGAATCACACTGCATTCTTCGAAGAAATGGTAAAATTATATATTTTTCAAATGTTTTCATTTTATACAGATATGAAATGGAATCTATGAGAATATAAAAATATTTTTATTGTGTAAATTATAGGTAACTGGAGTGATAATCGATACTCGAGCTTCCATCGATCTCAACGCTTTGGACACTCAAGCCATTCTTCAAGAATTGTCAAATATCTCGTAACACGCTCAATACACTGGCTCAATTGCACCCACTCGTTTTGCATTTTCGTTAAATTCAGCATAACGTTCTCTACATGTTCACAAATCGATTTTTACATTCTGCACGTACTAAACTGACTCTCTATAAAAGAATTCTCGATTTGAGAATAAAGTCAGCCACGAACAAATATAAATATCGTGAAGAATTTTGACAAAGAATCTTGAAAATGCTTGGCTCAAAGTTGCTGCTTTGTTCGAGCATACGAGCAATAGTTCATTAAGAATAATTAGTCGGATAAGATAACGGATGTCCAATGTATAAAACATATTTATATGCAGTAATATATATATATATATATGTAAAATTTGATTCAGACGAATGTTCACTTGATTAAGAAAGTGATTTCTAGGCATAGAAAAAGAATGAATCTTTGCAGTAGTGACTGCGAATATAATTTTATATCGAACAAAACTAAGTGTTTACTGTAAAAAAAATAAATGTATCATTACACATTTGCAATTTTTGTTGTTTTTCAATCTACTTTTGCAATGAATTTAATGGATAGATTTTCATTTATGTGTTTCTCTTAAAAAATATGACAATGTTTATGCACATGAGATTTTTTTCTTCTGTTTAGAAATTAAAGCGACTCCAACCCTAGACTGATTATCTCTTCCCAATTCTTGACTTATCCAATCTCCAGTTTCAACAATTTTATCAAGGTCAACACCAGTATTCAAACCTTGTCCGTGCAGGAGGTACAAAAGATCTTCTGTTGCAATGTTACCAGAAGCACCAGCTGCATAAGGACAGCCGCCAAGTCCAGCGACCGAGGAGTCGAAAATTCTTATGTCATTTTCCAAACTGGCATAAACATTAGCTAAGCCCTGACCATAAGTATTGTGACAGTGAATTGCAAATTGACTCATATTCCCTCTGGACGCTACATGAAATATTTCCCGAAGGAGAATGTTGAATTTCTTTGGAGTTCCAACACCGACTGTGTCACCCAGAGAGACTTCGTAGCAACCTAAATCCAGTAAAGCTGAACTGAGATTCGCAACAATCTCGGGTTTAACTTCACCCTCGTAAGGACAACCAATGATGCATGAAACATAAGCTCTTACGTTGATGTTGTTCTTTTTTGACGTTTCGATGACAGGTGAGAATCGTTCGATACTTTCCTGAATTGAACAATTGATGTTTTTTCTCGAGAACGTTTCCGAGGCAGCAGCGAAAATCGCGACTTCCTGGACACCGACTTTGAGAGCATCTTCGAGCCCCTTGACATTCGGTACGAGAACAGGATAAACGACACCTGGCCGTTTTGAAATTTGGCGAAAAACTTCCGCGTTGTCTTGCATCTGAGGGACCCACTTTGGAGAAACAAAACTCGTTGCTTCAATCGCTCGCAATCCAGTTTCCGAGAGTCGATTTATCAATTCTACTTTTGAGGATGTTTTCAGAATTTTCTTCTCGTTTTGTAAGCCATCGCGCGGTCCGACTTCTACGACCTTGACGAAGTTACTTATCGTCCTCGAATTTTGTTGATTCAAGACACGATGCCATCTACTTGACAACATGTTTTGATCGATTGATTTCGTCAAATCTGAAACCGATTACATCATGTTATATAGTGTACATTTTTTTGGAATATTCTCCTTAAAAAATATGGGATATTTTTTTTGCAGATTATCGCTATTCTTGAGGTCTGCAACTTACACAATTGTTATTTTAGTTGAAATGTATATAGATTTTACTACAAAATATTTGTGGGTGCTATATCATTATCAGAATGGTCCGCTATCAAAATGGAATTATGAAACTTTTCGTTTTATCTCTTATATTCATTATTATGTGTATCATATGAAGAGAAACTTACGAATTTATCACACAAAAGAGCGTAGGAGCGAAGGAATAAAATTCTCTGTATTGAATTTTAAACGATTTTAACAATTTTTTATCTATAAAAATATATAAACTTTAGAGCCAGTTTGAAAACGTAAAATCGAATTATTCAAATTGTTTTAAAAACATTCAAACGAGTGTCTTTTTCCCGCCAAATTTTTATTGTTGATACCAGCACCTCTAGCGGCGAATCTTCAATCTAATCGTCAGTTTACTTTTTCCGCTAGATTGAACTTTTTGCAAGCTTGCATTTTGTTTGTTGCTCATAGATAACAAACGAATAAGTTATATTTTTTTACCTCAAGTTAAGAATAAATCACATTAATATGTTTTCTGCTTACGATTATCTTTCAGCCTACGACAGGCACAAAAAATTGATAAACGATTATTTCGAGATCCGAGGAGGCTCCGCACTCACGTTACAGCGAGACACGTATGTCGATATCATGAAATAATATTCGTGCTTGTCTGCTTACATGTGCATTTCATTAAAAAATGGTCTTATCGCTGATACGTAATTGTTGAAATGTGGATTCATGAATCGATGTGAAATAATTTATAAGATTTCGAAACTGAGTACATAACTCGTCACAAACAGCTCTTGATGTTTCGAGGTCTCGGGACAAGACGGACTACGATGTCATCAGAGAAAATCACAGGTTCCTCTGGGACGAGGAAAAGGATCAAGTTGACACTTGGGCTACACGATTGGCGAAAAAATATTACGACAAATTGTTTAAGGAATACTGCATCTGTGACTTGACTTATTACAAAATTAACAAGGTTCGTAAATATTTATTGAATCACTTTTTTTATAAAATAAAAAGGCCTCAACAAAAGTTATTCCTTCAGTGGCTCAATGTATTATAAAACTAATATCCATTTTTATACCCAGGTTGCCTTGCGCTGGAGAACAGAGAAAGAAGTTGTAGTTGGCAAAGGCCAGTTCGAGTGTGGAAACAAAAAATGTCAAAACAAAGATGACCTCAGATCCTGGGAAGTTAATTTTGGGTATGAGGAGCATGGAGAGAAAAAAAATGCTCTTGTCAAGTTGCGTAAGTTCAAGAATTCTAAAAACACTAAAAATGAAATCTGCATAAATTCTTCTTCAATGTTGAAAAATATATTTTTAGGTCTCTGTCCAGAATGTTCAGTAAAATTGAACTACAATTCTCAAAAGAGAGAAGTCAAGCGTAAGAAACGACTCAAACGTCTTGGTCACGAAAATGCTAAAGATGAGAAAGCTTCGAGTTCTGCAGAAACTCCTGAAGTTGAAGTTAAAATTGAGCCTGAGAGTGACACAGAAACGACAAAGGAATCCGAAAAAACAAGTACAGATGAAGCAAACATTTGGAAGTCAAAACCATCTGAGAATGAAGAAAAATCAAGAGAAGAAGAATTTGAAGAATATCTTGCTGATCTATTCCTGTAATATCCATTAATACAATAAACACGAACGTAATAATTTTAATGCATTAATTTATTGAAAATAAAACCAATTTCTATACAATATCAGCAAAAAACATTACAATTGTTTCAACAATATTATGAATATGTATTTCCAGTTTTTTTATTATAACAAAGCATGCTTTGATATAAAGAAAAATTTTGTAAGGTACAAGTCAAGAATAAATTCTGGAGCAGAATGGGTAAAAAAATGAAAAAAATCCCATTTTTAACGCCAGAAATCTTATTAATCTTCTCGTATACTTTAACTCTTTTCCTACAGGAATTTCTCGTAAAAAGTTCTAGCCTACGATGCAAAAATGTATTCGAAATGCTTAAATACACGAGTTTATGTTTGCCCTAATCATCAGGTAAAAGGTAAGAAACGATTTCTAATTTTTTTATAATCTCTATGTATGATCGAATACAAAATATATTACAGACGAATTTCCCTCAATTTTTTTATCTACGAAGGATCCGTCGCGAATTATAATAGTAAGAGCGTTTGAAATATGTAATGAATTACATACTTACAACGCTTATTCACTTGTGCGACATTAATGTCCCCTTGTCTACGTAATATTAATGCTGTAGTTATTTTCAAAATTTACAACGAGTATTTCAACGTGAAATTCCAAGAATTCTTTTACAATTTGTTTTGTGAGCTCGTGATATTTACACAACGTTTCATTTAATTCAAATTCTTTATCAAACATTTTGGCTTGCATATATTTCATAGAAAAAAAGAACACTTGTAAAGTGTCAAGATACTCCTAAAATTATTTATTTCGTTGTTTCAAAGTCAGAAATCGATTTTAGCTGCGAAATCAACCTATTTAATGAGACAATAATTTATTTTAAACATTTGAAACGTATATAGATGCGTATATACATGAAAATATTGACAAGTTAAATATAAATTAAGAATATTTTTATTTCTTTCTTCTTCGTGTCAATGTGACAAGATCTTTGGTAGATCTAAAAAACTATAATCAATAAAAAAGGAATATTATTTATTAGTTTTTACGAAATTTATATTTGTTGTCTTTTGTTTCTTCAACAAGCAAAAATAACTACATTTCTCAACCAGACGTCGAAATGAACTTCCCAATTGTTTTTTTTCAGAAGGCTGTACTTCGATAAAAAAGTTCTTTCCATAATCTATATCTGAATTAGAATATCCGAAAAGATTGAAGACATTATTTATGATACTGCAAAAATTGTTTTTGTGGGGAAAGTAAATTCAATAACGAATCGCAAGTTATGCGCAAGAATGATAGCAAGAATCAACATTTGCCTTTTTTGCCTGGCAAAAAGGCGCTCTTATTTATACGTTAATCTAAATATATAAATTCAATAAACGAACAACCTTAAAAGCTCGAAAGTTTAACAATTCGAATGCGATTTGGTGAGCTCTATAAAATGTCCAACCATTGAAAAAAATATATTATTTCAATAATATTAGATCGGTTTACAATCATCCATGAATCGAAATATTTTTACCGATCGTGACATTATTTAACGAATTAAATAAATTCTGCATCGAGAGTAGAATAAAAAAATCTGATAACGCTGTTCTAATAAACGTAATAGAAATCCGATCATACGTTTAGGCTTTTCTGTGTAGGATTTCGAAAATTTGTCAAAAATGTGATTCATCGCCGAGGAAACCTTGCGGGCAAATCTCATGGGAATTTTTTATGATTGTTTGAAAATATCGTAGATCATTTTCCTGGACAAGTTCCCGAACATACTCTGAGCTGATTTCCCTGTTTTTGCGAATCACTATCTTCATCGCTGCAATCTTCGTCGTGAGTGTGCGTCACGTTCCTCGGAGTTTCCGGACGTGGATGAGGAATTGTGTTATTGGAGTTCATGCTCTCGGACTCCTGTGTCTTCTGTTAAAAACGGAAACGAAAAATGATAACATCTCACACACGAAAAGATTCAATCAGGCATTTTTTCTACGAGTTGTGAGTGATTAGGCTACAAAAAATTAATAAAAAAAAGAATACTAACGGCGGATTGCCGATTTTGATCCTCATCTTCTTCTGCGAGTTTAAATGTTCGTGTTCTACTGATCATTGGGGTTTCCATAACGAACCTCTGCTCGTGAGCTACCGTACTCTCGTGAGGCATCTGAAATTAAAAAAGTACAATTATTATTCTATAATCTGACATTTTATGATCAATACGATAATGATGTTAAAAAATCAGAAACTTAAAATTTGATGTTCATTTTTATCGATATAATTAAGAAATTACCAGCATTGCTGGAGCCCGGAACATGTAGGAGAACGGATAGTAGATGAGATTGAGGAAAGTCGCTGCGTACAGGTCCGCGTACCTGACGACCTGGCTACTGAAGAAAGTCTGTCGACTTCCGCTTCTAAATAGAGAGCCCATCATACCATATGCGAGATCCATTTTGTGTGTGACGTCCCTGATGGACCCTCGCAATTTTGATATGTCAGGTTTTTCTTTGGTGCTGCTGTCAAGGTTTCTACAAAAATAATTTTTATATGCTATTAATGTTCAAAAAATGAATAAATAAATTCGTAAAGGAATAAAATAAAAAATAAAAATCTTTTGATTAAAAATTATCAACTATGATCTGCGTACTTGTACATCTCTCCCAACATTACATCGAAATTCTGTAATTCAGCAAACAGCTGACACTTGTCTGTCCAGACGTGAAGCTCTTGAACGAGCTCCGGAACTATGAGGAACGTCCTCCATCCTCGAATTTTTTTACTCTTGAGAATATCACCGAAAATATGATCACCTATGTAGAGCACGTCCTTTCCTTTCGCTCCGATCATCTCTGTAAAAACGTCGCAAGATCCTCCCGAGTACACCTCACCTAAAAATGAAAAATTAATCTCATTATATTCTTTCACAAAATACGAATTTTCTTGATTTTCGTTCTTCCTCAAAGTTGACAATATTTACCTGTGTGAAGGGGTCCTTTGTGCGTCCCAAGTTTCAAGGCACCAGTTTTTGTGTTAACTTGTCGCAAAATTGTTCCTTCACCGAAAAACAAAGGCTTCGTTGCATCCACGACGATTACATCGAAATACGTTTTCCAATTTCTGTGAGGCTCGTCCGGCTGAAATAAATTGACAAAATTGATCGTTAATGAAATCTTGGGACATAAGTAAATTTTTTTTATTTAGAAAATTCTAAAAAATTGCAGTTGTAATAAATAAAATGAAACGTACCCTCGCACCGTGAGGAAAATCGAAGAGGTAAGTCATAATTTTATCAGTGAAAACGTAATCGCTGTTGGTGAGTAAAAAAACTTTAGCACCGCTCTCACGTATCCTTGTGAGAAACATCGGTAGTCTTTCGTCCTTTTTAACATATTCGTCGATTTTCTCGACGGTCTTTGTCTTCAGATCACCCTGGATGTGGATCCAATCAACAGCATTTCTCACATCTTGAAATATGCTTTTGAAGCTCATCGTCAATTCTCCTTCCTTGACTCCTGTCTTCTCGCGAGTGTACTGAGGCGAATTCGTGAAGAAATCGATGAGACAAGCCAGCAGATAAGTCTCAGGTAAATTGAACAGAGTATTCAGCACGTAGACTCGAGACTCGTCCAATTGAAGAAATTTGTTTGGGTAAAGCTCGTATACTTGAGAACTGTAAAATAATTTAGAAAATGTATCACTTCGTTCTACAAACTTCAATTCAATCGAAATATTTACTAAAAATACATTTTTTTTAATTATAAAAAGAAAATATATTTTTTGAAAAACTTTAATTTTCAATACTTACTGCTTTAAAAATTCAAAGCCATGGACACAGACGAGGATATTTCCGTAGGCGTCGACTTTCAAAAGATTTCCGTATAATGTGTCGAACCAGAGTCCTCTCACTGGGAAACTTGGATCGTACTCGAAAGCTTGAATTTCTCGTGGGTAACCCAGAGACACCAGACGATCCTTCAACAAGTTGAAGCCCAATTGCTCGTACTGTGGAGACTTGTATTCTAAAAAAATTTTCATCATTTTGTTATTCTATCGATCTGTTCAATTAACTGTTTGTTTATTTATGTACTTATGCAGATTAATATTTTACATTATTAAGATATTTATAAAAATAATGAAATAACTACTACAAAATTCACTAATAGAAATTGTTGAATTCAAATTTAAAAAAAAATCTTTTTACCTGCAAGAGTGTAATCCATGTCGAAGCCATAGAATTTTATATTTTCCAAATGGAGACTCCTGTTGACGAATATTCTGTAACAAAGTAAGAACTTTGTGATTGGAATTCCAAAGTATTTGAAATTGATACTAAAATTGTTTAAATAATCATTTAAATATGAAAAATGTACGCTTGGCATATGAATTGTTTAAATTTATTTTTTAACCTATTCACAGCGTAACGTCTTGGTGCGAAAGCCTCAAAATTTATCGAGGACTCTGTTACGGAAGAAAAACGAGGATATCTCGTAAATTCTGATTCGCTCCATTTTCTCTGCATTTTCTGATAAAATCATTTAAAAATACATCGAAAATTTTTATTCAAGAGGGATCAACGATTAACTTTTCCTGTTTCGACTAATGAGGATTCATGAACGGATCCTGTCAGATTCAAAATATTTACTGAACATAGCTGAGATTAATCGATTTATTTAAAAAAAGCATTAGAAAAATTCAACAACTTCGAGAAAAATATTTGTCTTCATTTCTTATTTGAATATAAAGATGTTCGAAACGCTTTGCTCGCTTTACCGAGTACAACTCGATCCTGAGCTATCAAAGTAAATTATTCCTCCCCTATTTGAACTTCCGTTGATTTCAAACGGCTTGGTCGAGACCTCAGAGCCTTGGAAACTTCAATTACTCTCGAACTAGAGAGAACATCTATACTCATCGAATATGATCCTACCAAGTTGTTCAATGATTCCATTTTTAAATCTCATTTTTATTTTACATTTCAAATAATAATTCTTGTAAAAATTGAGTATAGATATTGCATTGATTTTTTGACGTTCATTAACAAATTATGATCAAGCGTGAATTATTTTTGAGGTGTGTATTCGAAAATAATTTACAATAAGGAATTCATCATATTCTAATTAGATTTTATTATCTATTTTTTTTTTAATTGGAGTAGATAATTTATTCCTTTTAGAATTTGAAACTTACTCGTTTGGTGCATAACTTCGTTGAGTCAAAGGACTGGCAAATTCGCCAGTAATCATATCGCCATTCATATCCTTAAGCCACATTTTTTAATACACTGGCTTGAATTGTTTATCAAGAAAAAAATTAAACGAAACGAAAGTTTTACTTATAAAGAAATTTGGAGACGTCAGAGGTTTTTTATAAACAATTTATTTATATTTGTTTTTTTTACGAAAAATAGTGCTGAAAATGTTCAAAGATAAAAAATGTTTTATTTTTAGAAATCCTGCAGTGTAAGACTATTGATAGCCTTGATGAAAGAAAATCGAACCGGGTCTTTGTTCAGAAATGCGAATGAATGATCGCAGCTGGAAAATAAATCGGTAGCTCAATGTCAACGTTCGAAGATAAGGAAAAGCGAGGCTCGATAATTCTTCAACTGCTCTTTGTCGTAACAATGATTCATCACGAATGTGTCCAAAACAATCGTCTTAAGATTAATTTCTTTTAATCCCAATACAGTTCAATTGAATATTAAGAACATTAATTAAATACAAGCATTAAGCTTGTATTTAATTTTATCGAATTTTCTTTGACATGTATCAAAATTTATTGCTGTACAAATTTATCAAAATGATTAACAATATCGAGTGGATAAACATTAAAAATCCAGAAAACGTTGAACCCACAATAATTTTTAAAGAAATTAAAAAAATCTTGATACAGGAAGAATGAAAAAAATAAAAATGACACAATCGTTTGTGTACAAAATTTTCAGACAAACAGAACCAATGACGCACGTGTTTAACTCCAAAGTGTACGAGAAATAATCGCCACATTTGAAAGTACACAAACACTTAAAAGATTGCAAATAAAAAGGAGATAAGGTGAAGAAAACGATTCAAACAAATTATACAAAATGTTGCGCTCGATTTAAAATTTACGTTAAAAAATGTCAGATTTTAAAATAGAAAAAATAAATTGAGGGAAAAAAATGATCGACGTGACCTACTATGACACGTGGGATAAAAGTTTCTGTCAAATAAGTCGTGAAAATTTATCGGAGAAACTTTTTTTTCAACACGTGCGGCTTCTGTATGAGATTCTTTCCGATATAACAGAAGGAAAGAAAACGAGGAAAAAATAGAACTCTCAGAAAAATGAGTAGGTGAGATTTTTCTCGGTGCAACAATGCGCCTACGTCGGATACATTGCGGAATTCGTGTTATGTACAATCCGATGAAATTTCAAGTCCCCGTAGGATGTTCGTTATTGTCGCCGTCACGTTCTCGTCTCGTAAACCGGTTCATATATATAAGACACACGTATAGGCGTTTCCGTGTCAAATAAAAAATTTATCTTCCTGACGAAGCATGACAAATCGGTACAATATGATTATTTGAGAAATAAATATTATCATTGTTTAAAGAGCAATGCGCGATTACTGAAATTCACGGATAAAGGAAATAAATTACAATTGAAATTAATTTATAGCGTTTTTTAGCGATGACGAAATATTGAAACGTTCTTTGTCGCATTTTTAAATATTAATTTAAATTAAATGTCAAAAAATCTTTAAAAGCAAGTTTTTTCAGCGAATTCTAGTGATGTAATTTTATGATTTAAAATAACAATTTGAATAGTTTCGGATAATTATCGAAATAAAATTTTTAAATGAATTTGTTTAAATCTCTCCTTATAAAAATATTGTATTTTTTTTCGTAGAAAATCCTTTATCCTGGGGTCTCACTAATATGTATATACAATGTATGTGCTTTGAGGAATCCGCGTTACCGGGTCGATGGGTCGTGACGTGAAAGCGAGTACGCAATCCTAAATAACTGAATGATAGCGTTTCGTTCAATTGCAACGAAAGCGTTCCTCTGAGTCTTGCAGAATTTTTTAATAATTAATGAGATCTTAAAAAAGTTTTCACGAAGAAATGTTGGAATTATTTATTTGAAAAAAAAATTATCGAGCCCACGAATTTCCCTCTTTTTAAAATCCATTCTTTTATTCATGCTGGTTGTGACATTTATTTAAATAAAACCAAATTAAAGATGATTTTGATATGAATTGAAAATGTTATTGCAATATTTAAGTAATGGCTGGTTGAGTATTTTTTGTGGTTAATAAAATGTTTCGTAATTGATATAAGTAAAGAAGAAAAATGTAACATGTGATTAACAACGTTTGAATGAAACAAAATTTATTTTTGTCTTAAATATTAACTTGGAGTGAAATTATTATTTTTTAATATTTGAATATTTGCACGCTATTGCATAACATCGCACACAGAATATCGTCAGAGTAATTAACTCACTAAAAAGTCAATTCCACAAAGTCTAAAGTGCGAACAAATAAAGAATAAACTCAGAACGATAAATTGAATATACTCGATCGAAGTTTCGAAAAAAGATTCTCGTAAAACGTGTGAAATTCTCTAAAATTATTTATTACTCAATGTCCAAATGATAAATTTTTCAAATCATGAGAAGTAAAGAAGAAATTTTTGAAACTTTGTCTCCGTAAAACTTTCACACACAGTTCGAACATCACTTTGCACTTGAGTTTCAAAATAAAAATAAATTTTTTCACTCCTGGTGCACAAAATTTATAAATCCTGCTAGACGATTATTTTAATTAATTATTTGTTAAAAAAAATTACGGGAGGATATTTTTTCTGGTTAATCGGGAAAAACGTTGAGCGATAAGACACGATAAATAAACGTTCACCGTTCGATGGTCGAACGACTACTGGTTCCCTCCATGCCAGGCTGAACGCTAATAAGTGTCTGATCCACTGAAAGTCAAATTCGCAATATCCCAGACCTTCGACAGAGTACCACGAGCCATTTACGGAAAATGCTTCCTCGGTTATCATCTCTCTAATATGTCATTGAATATTTTAGTATAAAAAAATATTTTTTTATTTTAAATGTTACAAATTTTATTCAATTAAATTGAATTAAATTATCGGTATGATTTTTTGTACATTGGAGTCATTAGAGTAATTTTATTGTGTATTTTTTTACTTCGAACAGAATAAAAAATATGTTTCAATTTTTCGTATAGAACAAAATGAGAGATAAAAAATGTGAGTAGATTACCAAATTTTTTCCGGATCGTCTTATAAAAAATGTTGATATCGATCTCGAATTCATCTTCGTCAAGTATTAAGAGATTTATGTCCAAAGCTTGAGCATGGACAGGCATGAATATTTATATACATCGGTGCGAGTGCTCGGATAAAATTGGAGGCAAGTTTTCTATCTGGATACGAGATTGGGCAGATAAACGTGTTCTCAATGGATTATCTGAGTATTTTATCAACCCCATTATATTTTCACAAATTCTCCGTTATTTCGTCGCACTGCGGAACAATCTATTAAAGACTGAGACTCATTATAGCAGAGAAAAAATTATTTCGTGTTTGATAAATTTTTTTTGACAGTCGATAAAATATAATAAATAAAAAATCTCAAATATCGAATAATTTGTAAAAAACTTGAAATATGAAAAAAAATTAGTGTCATGTTCAAATGAATATTGATTAATTTTTTTCAATTTGAATACGAAGATAATCATTTTATTTGTAACGTTATCTCCACACGCGTATTTTTTAGACGTTTTTTTTGTCTGAATTCGGTTCAACGATATCGCGACTTTCTCAGAGGCCCCTAAACTTCATCGACCATTCAGACGACGCTTCGTGGCGCAGTATTGACCAGACACCCACACAAAAAAATGCAAACTCTAAAAAACTAGGCTACGAAAGTTCAAAATTAGATAACTTCACACCAGTTAATAATTTTTGCAAAAAAAAACTCTTCAACTATTATTAGAAAATTCTTGAATTATTTAGAAAAAAGTTTCAAGGTTGGTAAAATTTCAAATATAAAGATTTAAGATAAAATTTCTTTTGAGAGTAAAATTCCAGGTCAAGTTCGCGAAATTTTAGTTTCGAGTGAAATTTTTCGATGGTTCCGATGTATAGCTGTGTAAACATCAATAATTGCGAGCACGCGAGAAAAATGAGCCAGGCGTCACTCGCAGATCCAAATTTTGCATAAAAAATTTCGCACGAACGTATCGCGAGATTTAGCTCAATTAAAAAAAATAAAATAAAATGTGCCCTGAGGAAATAATTCACTGAGGCGCGTGACCACGTATTCGTGATTCTGGAAACGAAGGTTGGGAAGTATTTTCGAAACTTGGCTTGAACAGGTCTCCGAGAGTTATGAGTTCGGGCGCAAATTTGCCGAGTCGTCGATTCACGCGCAAAAATTTTCCATCGTTCTGCCCTTCGTGGCTATACTTAATTACCGAACAAATGTGACGAGATTTAATGCGAGAAGATTTTTTAGCTTCAATACCTACTGTGAGGTAAGTAAAATTTTTACTACTAATTACGAAATGTGTAGTTCTCAACTATTTTAATAAATCTTTTACAACAAAGTATTGACTATTAACGATGATAATTATTTTTAATCATCAACTATACATTAAATATACTAATTATTCACTATTATTGTAAGGATATATTAATATTCTATTCTCTATTATCCCTTAATATTCTAAACGATGCTTTCACATTATTGTAGTAATGATCGGATTATGACATAATTTGTAATTGTACTGTAATAAAAGATCAAGTCATTTTTATTACTTAATTATCTGACATAGAATAGGTTTACTATTTAAGTAATAATTCAATTATACAACTAACAATTACTCGACAAAATAGTCAAGCGCTGAGTACATCTCTTTAAGCTTTCACTCTCAAAGCTTTTAAAGTGAATGGATCGTTGAAAGCTCTATATGGATCGATTTATATATCTCACGCGAAGTCCGTCCACGTTTGCGCGAGATTTATGCGAACGTCCATTTCTCTCTTAATTGAGATCTTCTACTTTTTTCTTGGCGGCTCGATTTACCGCATAGTTCAAAAACGATTGTCATTATTATTATTATTATCATTATTGTCATCATTGTTACAAGAAGAAAATGCAGTCGCGTTAGATTTCGATTGATCGGTATGAATGAAAATGACGCGTCGCTCTATTTCGGACACACGCACTTCATCCTCGACTATGAAATTAATTAATTCATCCACTTGCCAGGATTTCCTGCCAATTCGTGCTCGCATTCTTAAAATAATGTTCTTGAGATTCTGTTACGAAATCGATTAAATTAATTTATTTTTTTATTGAAGATATTCGATATTTTTCAATTTTTTATTAATTTGGTTTTGATTAATTGTAAAAGTCGATGTCATTGGAATTTATCGTCTTAATTTCATTCATTTGTCATCTTAATTTCTTAATGGTATTTTCAATTTTGTTCATTTTGTACGAAAATTCTTGTTGTGTTTCTAATTTCTCATTTTAAAATTAAATTTTGATATTTGTTTTTAGAGTATTCGGAAATTGGAAGAAAACGAACGTTGCGCTTGTAAAATCTTTCGCTGGGGATGACACACCTAAAATTTGTATACACCGAATCTAATAATACGCAGAAGGTCAAAATGATGTTCCAGAAGCAATCTGAGCATGGATCGCATATTTTTTCTTCGCGAGATCTCGGAAGATCTTTATTTTTGCAGGAATCACGCAAATTTCTAAATTTTGCATCATGCAGACCGCAATTTGCAATTTTACGCACGTTAATACTTTTTCGTGAACGACCGATCGCATTTTTTTTAGATTTCAAAAAATCATCAAGATCATTTTAAAAAATTTTCAGACAGTGCATTATTATCTCGTCGTTTATCTTCTTCGGGTTTTATCAATTATTATACCAATTTTCGATATGAATCTCTTATCACGAAGAAAAAGGTGGAGCTCTTATCATTTTACTCACGCGGTTACTATTTTATAATGTAGACTCTTAATCGGTCTCAATTGAAAAAGATAATCGCAGGATATTCGACTTGAAGTCTTTTGAAGATCGCTTCTATATAAAATGTAATCCTGTATACTATGTAAGTACCTAAAGTATATGGGCATTTTATATTGAATTAGACTTAATTTTTTTTTCACTCTAAAGAATAAATTACTCAGCGAAATGAACAAAAATAATTTTTAAACATTTTGTATTGATAGTGAACAAATTAATTACAAAAATTGCTTCGTATCAAATGCAACAAAAATTTCCAATTTTATCTCACGAGCTACGTTTCTTTCTGGAACGAATCGTATAATGAAAATATAGAAATGATTTAAAAATTAAAAATTTCCATTACTCTTTATTTACAGATATGTAACGATTTAAATCCGATATGACTTTGAATCGATCAAAATAGAATCTAGCTCAAGCTGGTGTGAAATATTATCATTTTCATCGGGACTTAAAAAATTACAGTGTATCGTATATCTCGTAGTGAAACCTTAGATCGTCTGCCATCTCGTCTTATCGGACGACAATTACGTACACCTTGAACTAGATCGTGATGAAGTAAACATTTTATCACTTCCAGACGAACTTCACTTTTATTTTTTTTCACCTGAAGATTTTTTGAATTTGTATCCAATTTAAGAAAAATATCATGTATATTTAGTGATATGAAATTTACATCTCATTAATAAATCAATGTAAAATTAATTGTTGAGAAACGTGCCGAAATTTCAACGACTTTAAAAAATTTTAAAGATACAGGAATTGAAAAATAAATTATCAATTGTCTCGACCAATGGAAATTTTCTGATTTCGCAAAATAAATGTTGTAAACGAAGGTCAATGTCAATAAGGATTTTGTGTTTTATTGTCAGAGGAATGAATTATCGACGAGAGTAATCAGTTTGATTCGGTACTTAGCAAACAAGGGGAACGAAAAATGAATTTTTGCCAGTGGTCGCTGTCAACGAATGTTTTCATTTAATTATCGTAACGTCGAAGAATTGCGCAGTTCTTTCGCATTGCACAATTCGTTTGTTCGACCATTGTATACGCACAGCTTTTAATCTCCGAATGTATTCTAGGGCATTGAAAATTGTGAAATTCGACAAGAAACCAAAAAATCTCAAATATACGAAATTTTTCTTATACAAAAATTCATCATATTTTTATGATAACTGCTCAAGAATTAAAAACTTGAATTAAATTGAATTTTTTCAAAGTGAATACTATATCTCGTACTATATAATTGGAAAGGTATTTCAAAAATCTGGATTATCAAGAAAATACTTCGGTCTGGCAAAGAGCCAGAAACATCGATAGCCTCGTAAGGAAAAAGACAAAAATCGAAGGAGCTTGGCACGTTGACATCGAGACACGTGCAACGGCGCTTGAAGTATAATATACAGGAGAAAAAAAAGCAAATTAATCGAGTCACGGAGTAATGAAAGTCACAGTAGTAAGCAATAAAAATAATGAAAATTTTATTTTCCTTTTGAAGAAAAAATAAGGGGAATAAGATTTTTTTGAGTGACCCGTATTACCTCGACTCTTTCGAAAATTTGCAAAATTTGCGCGAACAGCAATGCGGATCGTTGCGTGACCGTGACCGTGAATGAGATATGAACGTCTGAGTTGATTCTCAGCTCCCAACGCTGTCGAGACGCTAAACCAATGTTCTGGTTCAATGCCAGATTTGGAAACAAAATCCGAAGAGTCTTTACGCGGAATTTTCTACGTTTTACTGCCGAAAACGAATGAGCAAGAGGGACGAGTAAAAAGTGTGAGGTATGTGCGTTCGACTTTTACGACCATGGCCCAATTTTTTGGGATGAAAAACGTTCATTTTATGCCAACGCTGCTTTCCAGAATTTTTTCTCGAACATTTTCTAAATATCTTTCGACTCATTAAATTAATATCTTATTTTTCTGTAATATTAATTTTTCTCAATTGCATGTGATCGGGTGAGACGTTTTTTTTGAGTTCCAAGAATATCCCAAATTTTAGGAATTATATTTTTTTTTCAATTTTATTTTAAGAAAACGAGAGGAAAGCTCGCGTGGGAGTGCAATGACGTACATACTTGGAAACGCAAAATTTATTATACATGCAAGATAAGAGGTCACGAGAAAATTTAAGGGTGTATACAGAGTTATTTGACGATCGATAAAACTCTAGAATCTCGATTAAAGTTTCTCTTACACGTGTGGGCAGAACTTTCTCAACTCCAATTTTGGGCAGATTGAAAACAAAATTGCACATGAGAATTAGTTTAAAACGCAAAAGTGCCAGAATGGAGTTATAATTGGTTTCAATCCCAACTAGACACGAAACTAAACATAACTAATAAAATAAAATTTTAAAAACATCAAATATAAAAAATTGATAAAACAAAAAAAATCAAGTTTCATTTTTTCATACCTGAGACCGATTTTTCTAAATAGAAAGAGAACTGAATAAAATTAATAAAACGATGTTTTAAAAAAAAATGAATCTACAAAATTGAAAATAATAATAATAAATGTTCAATTTTTGTTGTCATACCTGTGACCGATTTCTCGTTTATCCGACCGAATCGAGTGGACACCTTCATTGTAACTGTCAAAATCGACATCACTTCGATCGTTTCTCTTCATACCAGCTGGTAATTGAAGAGTTAAATTTTCCACAACGCGATGAAGATTCTCGTTGGAGTTTTTATTCGCCGATAATGATATTCTACAATCTTTAAAAAAAAATATCACAACCCTTTTGGATATCTGCGAGAATATTTGTCATCTCGTCGGACGATTAATATCTTGTCATCAGAAGTATTGATCGAGCGTGCTGAATATTTATCAGTTACCGAACAGAAAAGAGTAAGTCCATGAATAAACATGAGACTTGTAAATTTTCGTGAAATATTTTTTATAGAACGATAATCTTTTTTCTGCACTTTGAATATTTAAAATAATGTAAAAAAATATTTCATAAGAGATGGAAAATAATTTTTCTTAAGTATAAAAACAGAAAAAAATAAAAAATTTATTTAGTGTATAGAAAAATCGATCAATATTTTTATCGACAACTTTTTTTACTTTAATTAAACGCGTTGAGTTACCAGAATTTGTCGGCGGTGTTGTTATCAGATCGATATTGCATCGCTTCATTTTCCGTTATCAAAGAAGGTCGATAATCACACGAAAGTTTATTACCAGAGGTAAATAAGTATTATGCCACGTTGAAAAGATCTTGAAACTTGGTTAAACAGAAGATTCATCAATAAGTCGAACGATTCGTGACGAAATACGATGATCGACTGACTGGATCCAAAGACATGCAACGAATGATGACACTTCTCTCAATTATGTTTATCATGCGATATTTAGCATTGCAAAATACTCAGAAGTAAACGAATCGATAAAAAAATCTCAATTTAGTGATAAGAAAGCAAAGGTCAAAGATTTCATCTAACTTCTTATTTAAAAATAAAATTGGAAAGTTTTTATCATCCTATTTTCATTCCAAAATCGAATTTTACTTTGCGTCACCTTGAAGTTTTTTATTTATTTATTTATAAACAATTTTTTTTTCATTCAAATCCTCCGATATAAATATAATAACTGAATTATTTATCAACTACGATTTTATTTACGTTTTTCTACTCCTAATTTAAATTACATTAATTAAAAAAATAATGAAGTGAGTAGAAGTGAGAATTTTAAAAGCTCCTTTTTCTCAGGCGTAACATCTCAACGAATGTATTCTTGAAAAGCTGCTATTTTTATGGATGCGAAACGCGTAGAACGAGGTGAGTACAAAGAACGAAAAAAAAAATATGCGTCGGCTGCATGAAACTAAAATACTCGCTGG
The DNA here is from genome assembly GCA_030522605.1 of Cremastinae sp. B BG-2022a. Taxonomy (NCBI): domain Eukaryota; kingdom Metazoa; phylum Arthropoda; class Insecta; order Hymenoptera; family Ichneumonidae; species Cremastinae sp. B BG-2022a. The sequence continues at coordinate 31,343 of JAPYYX010000805.1, forward strand.
TATACAGATCGAGATAGGTCGTTGGGAAAACAGAGGTCGAGGTACAAAAAGCGAGTGTGGATGTTTTTTCGAGCGCTTAATCCGAACACGTACATGGATAACCTACAAAAACATCGAATTCATCGCAATTATTATTTTTGAGAGGTTATCTCACGCGATGCTTCGCAGGGGACAATCTCGCATGGCGTGACACTCGATGTCAAAATTCCGTCTGCGTTATTGACCGAGATAAATATTTGTTTTCGAAAGATCGAGAACGAGCCCCGAGCACGAAAAGAAAGTTTCGTTGCTCGTCGTATGTTTACTCGAGTTCGAAAACCTCTCTCCAAGATACTGCGACTTTTATTTGTAATATTTATTCCCACGTGTCATCTGTCGCGAAATATACGTCATCGGTGGTAGAATCGAGAGCGTTGTCCCAACTCTGCCGATATCTACCTGAGCATTATATTTATTATTAGTCGTAGGTTTATTTCTGCGAGAAGTGACGAGGAGAGGAAACGAAGAATGCGGAGGCGCTGCAAACGCTCACGATAGTTCAAAACCGCACGTGTACCTCCCAGGGATGATGCAATTATTTATTCATACTCGACTCTCGACATCCCTGATTTAATAAAGGAATATTTATAGAACAAATAAGTAAAATCGGTGTGAGAAATAATACGAGTCTCTGTCCAAGTGCAGTGTCAATGGACGCAATCTCTCTCCTGCATTTGCGACCTTAACCGCAAAAACTTTTCATACAATTGTCTCACAGAAGCCTGAATGAAATTGAATAGATGAGTTATTCACGGGTATTCCTCTTTCTCCGATTCGGAAAGGTAAAAACCTCGGACTGCTGCCTTATGACGTAACTCCACGGTCGGAATTTTTTGCGCATACCAAAACGCTGATAAGACTTTTTGTCTTGCGTTTTGCATGCTGGAAAGTTTTTTCACGTTATCTTTTGATACTTCGTCCCTCTCTTTACTTTAATCTTGTGCCAGAATGCTTTCATCATATGTATAAAAAATGTACTCTTAATTTAAAAAATAATTTGACTCGCGAATATTCGAAATTAGTATACTTTTATGTATCGGTAACTCAAATTATTATCTGTAAATTGTAATGAATTTCTGTCATTTTTCAATTTCTGATTTCTTTTTAAACATTTTTTGTTCTATGGTAATAATCCAATATTTTATTTTATAGATTTATTCGGCAATATTGCTGAATGAGCCCAATATATTTTTGTAGGCGATGTTTTCGTAAGGCGATAGAAAAATTATTCTTCCTATTCCTGAACTCCGATCGTCTATTTTTGTGTCATCTTTTACGCAGAAAACGTAAGAAAACTATCGTGAGTCAACTTTGACTCACGATTGCCAACTGCTGAGTTTTGTGCATTTTCTTCATTCGCATATGCAATTGTTCGAAAACATTTTTTAATTCACTTCTACGTAAATAATTAGTCCGCGAAAAAGTAAAAATATTATACGAACCTCTGACTGGCTTGGCGGTACCATTTTTTATGTCCACTGGGATCTTCGTGATGAGGCGAGGAGGCTGTCGAATTCAGCTGTTCCGGGTGACAATTATCCAGTTCCATGATTAGCTGCACGTGTCAAGAAAAATAAAAAGGGAAAGGAACAAAAACCGGAACGAACCACTAAACCGGCTAATTTATCAACGAACCGACGAAAAAAAGAGCAGAGTTCAACGCGAAACGAGGAAAGTGTTAATTGTATTTTTCGTTCTGTTAAAATGTACAGAAATTGTGCAGGGGTAACGTGTTACAAGGCACTTCTGTACGTACTTGTCAGTTACACGACTTTCACATGTACCGGAATTCATACGCGTATTTACGTTACGCGAACGTAGATGTGAACGTGTATTTCGCGAACGCGAACCTCGCTCGATTAAACGTTACGATTTATCAACGCAGATTTCTTCAGTTTCGCTAAATTATTTTCAAACGTCACGAAATAACGTTTTACGACTCAATTTCCGTGAAATAACGCGTCGCGTGTACGTATCAATTAAACGCAACGAACAGCACGGGCGAACTGACAGAATAGACAATTTTTGTTTGAAGAAGCGTCAAAAAGACCGGCGAGTAAATGTTTCTCCGATTCCAATGATTATTTTATGATTGTCTTTTCTGAAGGTATCGTGGATTGTTTACTGTCGTTGAATTGTCAATAAGTAAATTATTATCACGAATTGATTGAGAATGCAAGAAAATGCGGCGTACGCGTTTATAATCCGTCGTCCGTCGACTTCGGAAAGCAATGTACTTCTGCTTCCAATCGTCCAAGCACACGGATTGACACATCGCATCGGGCGAATGCGAGCACCCTCCCCCTGCGCCCTCGAGCGCCGCCCCATAAAATAAACGAGTCGTCGAACGTACATTCAGCGCCATCTCGCGATTGGGCCAAGTAGTACATTGTTAGCGTTCACGACGCAAGCGCGACGCTTTTTTGTTTTCCGTCAATAAAAAGCGCGCGAAAGAGCTTGCGATTACATATATATACATACGCATACGTTATGTATATTCAAAAGGAGTAAGACACTCCGAAAAGAAGAACTGTATCTGATGAAAATCTAGGAAATCGATAAAAAACTTGGTGCAACGTAATTTTCGGCAGAGAATAAAATTTTGTGAAATATAAATTTTGTTGGAGCGAGAAAGCTCCGTTTGATGCACATTCAACGCCATCTTTTGTGATTAGAAATCGCAGCTTTGCCATATTTATAGCGCAAGCGCAATGCTTTACCGTTTTCTTACGCCAGAACTGAAAAGCGCGGGAAAAAGCTGACGATTGACATATTACGTGTATCAGAAGCAAAAACTCTGAAGGCACACGTTGACATTCGTTTTTGACACTTTTTTACAAATCCAAACTGAATGTCGAATCCAGAAAACGTATAGAAAACTTTTTTAGTACAATGTTTACGTAATTCTCAAGAATAAAATTTCACGAAGCGCGTCGCGGAATCGATGACAAATTCAATCAACGATACCTCCGTTTATATACGACTCATTAGACGTCAAATTGACGTCACGCATTTTACAAACTCGGGCCAGCGCAATACAATGCGCTAGAATTGCACGAGGACACACTCGGTATTATTATCAAAACACGCACACACGTGTACACGTACACGGAAATACACGAATGCGAGTACATACACACCGAGAAATCTTCCGATACGTCTCGCGAGTTTCGTCCCGAGAAAAAAAAATCATGTCGCAATTGAGCGAGAGGCGCGTGGCGTTGAGACACGACGCGCCGTTCTATCTTATCAAATCATCGCGTGTAGAAAATTAACGTGAGAAAATAAATAGCTAATTTCACGAAAATTCCGAAATCGGGATTAGGCGGCACAGAGGACATTCGAGCATGATAATCCGTAAAATGCACGTCCTTTCTCTATCGAAGCACCAAAGTGAAAAAAACAAAAAGAGAAGAAAATAAATGGCGCACACGGCACTAAGGTAGCGGAGGGTTGGATCTCTCAAGTTGGTATTAGATACTCTTCCGTTCTTTCAGAAGGAACATACAAGGGCGAAGAAGATAATAAGAAAAAGAGAAAAGGAAAGAGTAAAATAAATGTGTTGCACCTGCCGGATAGTAGAGGCGCGAAAAACGCGAGGCGGAGCACACAGAGTCGTCGAAAATTCCGAGGTGTACGTTCGCAGAATCGTTGTACGTGAAGAATTCTTGCGTTGTAATATCCCGCAATAGGTTGTCACAGTACGAGGCTGAAAAAGTCGAAACTTCGCGAGGATCGCGAACCTCCACGCGTCCGCGACGTTCATTGCGCTTGAGCTTTTGACAGACGGTTAATAGACGCCAAGTTTTTAACCCTCGAGGGACTCCCCTGCCCCTGCGGAGAGCTTTCTGCCTTTCGACGACAGAGAACAATTATTATCAGGGAGTGAGCGAGAGAGAGAGAGAGAGAGAAAAGAGCAAGAGAGTTTGTCCGTCTCGTTATTGCGTAAAATAAATCCGATTTAGGTGACCTCGAGCATCGGCATATAACCTCGAAAAATTCTCGTATCGTTCGAATGCCCGAGCTTTTCATCCGTTGCCAGTTTTCTCCTACAAATCGTAGGAAGGGGAAAAAACAGTAACAGCTAGAGAGACGGTTGGAATATAATAATATGAATTTCATATTGGAAGACCTTGTAAATATGAGAAACTTCTCATGTCAGTCGCAGAGTTCATTTCGTTAAGTGTGACAGAGCTTTGTGAAGAATCAGCTGATCGCGATACAACCACGACCCGTGTTTGCGTGGGACCCAACCCAACTTCCGCATCGCGATACGTTTTTTCACCCTCCGTCGTGAGCGTCTGCTCTACGGAATTTACGAAAATCGTGACAGATGCGAAACTTTTTTGCGACAGCGTCTCTCTTCGCGAGGATTTTTTTCTCTCGTTTTGAACGACCCGTCTTCGTAATTTGGTGAAGATTACGGTAAAGGATTACAAAAACAATGTCAACTTTTCTCGTCATTGTTTTCTCATCGTTTCGTATCACGAAATTGTTCGGGATGACATAACCTAAAAATTGTGCGCTCTCCCGTCTCGTACAGTGGCTGGCGGGAGTCAGCTTTTTTATTATCAAAACATTTTGTGTAAAGCGTTATCGAAAGATTTTCGAATTGGGATTAGATGTGATTTTGTTTTACGGATCCGTGAAACGCTGAGCTTACTCAGCGAGAACTTTTTCCCTCTTTTTTTTAACATCCTCAATAGTTTCGCGAAGATCACGGTTGAAACGTCAGAAAGCGATATCGAAAGATTTTTGAATTTCGATTCGAATGTAACTTTGTGACATCATCGACATCTTTTTGTGAATCCTTAATAATTAACTGACAATTACAGTAAATTACACGCTCATCATCAACTTTCCTTGTCATCGTTTCATATCCCAAATTCGTTCGATTTCGCTCGAAATGACATAACCTACAAAACGTGCGTTCTTCCGTCCCGCACAGTGGCTGGCGGGAGTCAGATTTTTTTACTATCAAAATATTTCATGAAACGCGATATTGAAAGATTTTTCGATCGGGATTCGAAGTAACATTGTTTTGGAAGCTCCGAACTTGTGAACGATCAATTTCGACACGTCTCGTGTGTTTTTGGAGCGTCCGAGGAAGAATGATTGATCGTATTGTTTTTGTGCTCTTGGCCATCTCTCTCTCTCTCCCTCTTTCATCCCGTACAGACTCTCTCGCGCATACACACACCACATCAAGCACACGTTACATCATGTCATAAAATTTTGCGTCACCTGCCGATTGATTGTTTTATGATTTACTCGTTTGTTTTTTGGTTAAGCATTTTATATGATTATGTTATGTTGAATCACTTTAAATAAATATATATATGATTTTTTACACAACGAAGTCTTGAAATTTTATTTGTTTCACCGTCACCCGCATTAATCACTGGTTTGAGAAACTGCCTACTAACCTACCTTCTTCCGGGAATTATTTAGAAATCTAGAGAGCGAGAATGTCCCTAATAATGAGGCTGCAGTGCTAGGAAAACAAAGCGGAGGAGAAATGTCTCATTGAGGGAATATTCAACCGCGTTTTTATCCACGCTCGTAAAAAGGAGTGAAAAGAGGACTTGCGAGATGAACAACCAGGCGTTCAGCTTCGCCGAGAGGCTAATACCGTCGACCTACGTACAACAGGGGTTAAATGCGAAGAAAACGAGAGAAAATCTTATTCGTCATTTCATCGAACACGTGAGTGAACGAGGAATGAGGTAAACGTCTCAATAATTGAACATCGATGTGCTTCTAACGTAATTCAAAATATTAGGTATTGAATTTACAATTTTTCTGATTTTAATTCAATTCAGAAATAATATAGTTAAAAATATTATTTAATGGATATCAATAATCTCATTATTATCATTAATTACACGAATAAATCGAACATCGTTCAGTTACTGAGAAGTTCATGTGATTCTCCAAAGGCGCTTTGAACACACACGTTTGTTTAATTAATTAGCGAAAATGGCCAGAAGAAGGCTGGGACGACGCGACGATCGAAGCTTTCCTGTCGGACCTTTCGCAAATGGACAGCAACAATTTCCCGTCGAACTGCAGCGTCGGCGAGCGAGAATCTCGCATCGTCTCGGACCTGGTCGCAAGGCGTCACTTCCGAATGGGCCATGGAATCGGAAGATCCGGAGACCTCGAGGAAGTTCAGCCCAAAGCAGCAGGGAGCAGTCTCATGTATAAATTGACGAATGCCCTTGTTTTGGAGGTCATACGTTACATGGGTAAGAGTAAACAGTGTTAGAAAACATTGAATAAAAAGTTTAGAAAAAATTGCACAAATAATTTTACATAAAAATTATTTTTTTCACAGGTGTCAAGAGCATAGCCGGATGTTTTCTCTCGCCAATGGCAACAGGGATGAGCCTCGTGCTCTGCATGTTGACCCTGAAACAAGATAGACCACGTGCAAAATATGTTCTGTGGCCGAGGATCGACCAAAAGTCAAGCTTCAAGTCAATAATAACAGCAGGGCTGGAGCCCGTCGTTATCGAGATGCAGATCGTCGGGGATGAGCTCAAGACCGACATGCAGAGGCTGGAATCGCGAATGGCTGCGCTCGGCGAAAGCGTCGCTTGCGTTCTCACCACGACCAGCTGTTTCGCGCCCAGAGCTTGCGACGCCGTCGATTCCGTCGCTGTTCTCTGCACACAGTATAATATTCCACATTTGGTCAATAATGCCTATGGGTAAGATTTGAATTCATTTTTTTAATTCAATTTAAAGGATCATCACAGTGTGACCCTCCGAAAAATCTCTGATTTTCGCGATTTTTTTAAAAATTTTGCAATAAAGTAATTGGTCCGGTTTTTTTTATAAATAAATACATTCATGATGAATACAACATGATTTTTTAAATGTTTATTTATTAGGTTTGTAATTGTTGAATAAATTTTTCTCAGAATAGGGTTTTTCAAAACGATGATCACCCTCCAAGGAAGAGTTTTAAAGATATCTAGTTCAAATTTGGAGAGAACATTTTTAACGTCATTCTTTATCGTACTATATAGGGAAGCTTTTTTTTGAAATCTTCCAATTTTTTAAATGAAAAACTGTCGAAAAAAAGGCCAAATTCGACACTTTTTGTTCAAACCGTCGTCATTTTGTCAAATTAAAAAAAAACCCTCCATAGCGCGATAGCGACTGTCCTACAGATTAATAATCTTTTTGAAATTTTTGTTTCAAATCAAAATTGCGGCCGCAATCGTGGTCACCGTACAGGACTTTTTTTTTGAGTGTCGTTACAACAATTTATTTAACAATTATAAACCTAGTAGGGGAGGGGGGGGG